>QEOT01122858.1:0-38445 GCA_003123785.1 Pterocarya stenoptera
CCTCCATTCTTGAACAATCTTCTTCTACCTTCGAGACTTTTTCTATATCTAAAAGCTAAAGCTACTAGCTATCTTTGTCTGGAATATTTGGTCGGTGAACTTTCCTGTCTCTCGCTCGCTCTGAAACATTATGTACACGAGGACATTGGACCAACATAACGGAGACGTCCGCGCTACCATATGGTCCTTGAGGAATCAGTTGTACCTAAGTAGTAAGCTCCTAACAAAATGTCAAATTAGGGGTGTACCATGGAAGTCAATTCCCATGAGTTGGGTTTGACAGGGTTTTGGGGTTCACAACATTAGCCTCCATAAAAAGAGCATTGCTATACAGAAGCCTACACACCACACATCAATGTGTTTTTTATTTTTTTAATTTTTTTTTATTTTACTCTTATTGAAATATTTATATTTTTTTATTTATCATCCATATAATACACATTTAATAAGAGAAACAAATAAAAAAAATTATGATATGTAGTGTATAGGCTGATGCAAAGATTAATTCCCATAAAAAATACCATAAAACTCTTTTTTCATTATCTTTCCCCTCCCCGAAGGGCATACATAATCTAGGAGACAGATTGTACAAGATAGCTAGCTAGGAGGGGGCATTTTGAGATGTGTAAGAGCATTAGTATTGGACGAGTTAAATATAAGTCAAATTCAAAATATAGCTAAATTTTGTATAAATAACTGGACTAGTTAAAAACCAATTTTTAAAGTTGGAAAGTCCTATTCACCCATTAAATCTATATTTTATTCACAAATAATCAATAATAGTCTTTTCCCTTCTTATTCACAATTTTTTTCAAAAGTTAAAATTATTGACAATGGACAGGTATTGTCTAAATTATGTCCAAGAAATGTTTTTTTGTAAATAAGGCTATATTATGTTGGATAGTTAGGTTGAGAAAAAAAAATAATTAGAAAACAATAATATTAAGTAAAAATTAAATTCTTAATTAATATATGGAGTGTATTTTCAAAATATAAAAAAAAATTATTATTAAAATATATAATATTATATTATTATTTTGACATAGTGATGATAGTCCAATGTAATACATGTATAAGATTGCGGTAGGAAATATAGTTTATAGCTTTAGAACTTATAATTTATAATTTAAGTAATAAGATATACTACTAAAAAATTATTTACTGTTTGGTAACTATGCGTTTAAAGCACTTTCAAACATGTTACGTTTGTTTAAAAATAAATTAACAAAGTGTTTTTTTATGTAGAAATTACGATTATTTGAATTTTTAAAGATAGCGATCATTGACCATATCTTTGAAAGTCTGAAAATTGTAGTTATTTGAAAATTGTATGGATATTTTTTTCTATTAACAGTCTTTTTAAAATTTGAATTACATTCTGCATTATCTGAATAATCATAATATGTGTTTGGAAAATCATAATTTTTCTCAAACATATTTTTTAGCTTATTTAATATTAAAAGTGTTTTAAAATCTAACACTCAAACAACTTAATTTTTCTATTAAAGAACTTTTAAGACTATTTAAATAATTTTTAAAATTCTTACCACAACCCCAAATAGACCCAAACTAGTTTCTTCAATAACTTTAATTTTAATCAAAATTTCAACTTTTAGCCAAATTTAAAATTTAGCAATAGCTATACCATTGCCAATACATTCGCAATGGCATCGGCAAAAGCATATCAAACTATTATTATTTTAGCTCAAAATTGACCAGCAATGAATTAGCCATCATGAATAAATCCTGGCTTTGAGGAATAGTCGTTCAAACATATACGAGGAAACGGTAACTTAACCATTCTTATTTTATTATTATTCTTTCTATACCATGCCATATACAACATATATGATATGCATTATTTTCTTTACACAGATAAAATGCTAAATTAATTTTAATGTGATCGGATAAAATCATGTTTTGTTGTTGACTATAGTTTTATTTTAATGTACACTTTATTGTAATTTTAATTTATTTAAAAAACCTAGGTGGAAAAATTTTACAAATACTTGGGTTTTTGGATCCTGAAGTTATTAAAATTTATAGTTATGTAAATTTGAAATTAATACAGTCATTTCATTTGAGATGAATACAAATAAAAATCATTAAAATTATATTGTAGTTTGCAAATAATAATTATTGAAAATATAAGAAAAAAATAAATAAATTAGAATGAACGATATAACGTCCGTTATGCTAAAATTGCAAAGTGTGAAGCATTTTCATTGATTCTGTATTGCAACATAACGTACATTTGGAGAATATTACAAATAAATAGATTATAATTGACAATGCTTTGTATGGAAACAAATGTATATAGTAAGTATGCTAATTCCTAAAATCAATCTGATGCCAATTTGCTGCTGATTTTGCGTTGATTGAAGAACCTATAAATACGTTATGTTTTAAAAGAAGAAATTATTGAAAAAAATGTGCGTTATATATTTAATTTGATTAAAAATAAAATATAATCATAGATATAGATTTGTAAACTATGACATAAAAATTCTAAAAATATAATGAAAAGGTTAAAAGTAAATAATATTTTATTATTATATAAAATTTAGATAGATAATTTAATGCCGGATTAAGTTTTGAAAGAGATAGATAAAAAAAATCAAAAAAAAAACAAAAAAGTGTGACATTATCTAAAATTTGACTAATGGAATAGCAATCCATGCTCTAACAGTGTTCGCGGATTTAAAATCAAAATAAATTCCTTTGATATCTTGAGAAACGACACTACTTTTTTTTTTTTTTTTTTTTTTGAAAAATAAGCTCACTATTCATTCATTGATCTGAAACAGAATTACAAGTTTTTTCCTTAAACAAAATGCTCTCAATACAAGTTGGAGCCTCTTCTATCCAAACAACTTTAGAATGTAAAACTAGAGCTTCTTTGGCTAGAACATGTGCTGCTTCATTTGCTTTTCTATAAACAAACTTAACACTCCATTGGTCTCTTTTCCTTAACAGTTTCTTAGCATCTTCAATAACACTATCATATCTGGAGTAGTCTTCTTTTTCTTCATTTACGACATTCACTATAACTTGAGCATCACCTTCAAATACAACTTTGTTAAAATTGAGGTCTCTACAAACTTCCAAAGCTTTCCATGGAGCATAAGTTTTGGCTGTTGCAGGATCTGATACAAACCTTCTCTGTTCACCAATAACAACCATGATTTCCCCTTCCTTGTCTCTACTAACCAACTCAAGTCCCACCTTTCTTTCTTTTTTATCGACCGCTGCATCCCAATTTGCTTTAACAAAACTCTCTCTTGGTCTACTCCATGAAGGATACCTACCTGCTACTCTTATATCTACACTGTGCCTTACATTTTGCTGGACCAAATGGAAAGTTCTTAAATCTTCTCTAGCTAGATTCAACACTTGACTTGGACTCTTGAAGATGCCTTCAAAAATAAATTCATTTCTTCTCAGCCAGATACTCCTTATAACCATAACTAACTATCTCTTCTAATTCTTCTGTACTAACCTTCTCCACCAACCTTTCCCACAGTGCTAACAAATCAACTTCATTTGAGCTCCATTTCTGTATCACAATAATTGATTCTGACCAAACGTTTGTTGCTATTGGACAAGACCATATTGCGTGCATTGTTGTTTCAACACCACTCTTGCAAATTGGACACACTTGATCTTTTGTAATTCCCCTCACATATAAACTATCTCTTGTAGCTAACAATTATTTTGCAGCTTTCCACAAGAAGAATTTTACTTTCTCTGGAATGTTCAAATTCCATATGTCCCTCCACCTATTCTCCCCTCCCCTTCCATCTGAGCATTCACCCTTCACTGCCTTTTCCTACTCATTTCTAGTTAATAAGCACTATTGACAGTAAATTGACCTTTTTTAGTATAGCCCCATATCAATTTATCCTCAGCATCCATTTTGCTAATATGCATACTGCATATCTGTTCTACTTCTTCTTGATAGAAAATACTCTTGATCAATTGTTCATTCCATTCCCCATCAGAGATCAACTTAGATACTTTGGCTTCTTTGTCCAGAATTGTGCAATGAGATTGAATACAACAAGAAGAAGGAGTTGTTAACCACTTCTGTCCTGAAATTTGTTTACTTCTACCATTCCCAACCCTCCATCTTAATCCTTCTTTCAACAGATTCAAAGCTTCCCATACACTCCTCTATATATATGAAGGTCTATGTCCCAGTTTTGCTCCTGTCAAAGAAACTAATCTGAAGTATTTCTCTTTAAACACCTTTGTTTCCATACTCCTCGGATTCTATAAGAACCTCCACCCTTGTTTAGCCAATAAAGTCATATTGAATGACTCTATGTCTCTAAAGCCCAAACCTTCTATTCCTTTTGGTTTCCCTAACTTTTCCCAACTACACCAATGCAAACTGCTACTTTTCTTTTGATTACCCCACCAGAAATTTGCCAGTAAAGAATTTAACTCCTTACATAGATTTTTTGGGAGTCTGAATACACTCAAAATATAGGTAGGTATTGCTTGTAATACAACCTTAATCATCACCTCCTTACCTGCTACTGACAAAAAGGCATTTTTCCAATTGTTAATCTTTTTCCACACCCTTTCTTTTATACCTCTAAAAGTATTGTACTTGGATTTCCCAACTACATGGCGTAATCCCAAATACTTTTCATAGCTACCCTTCATAACTGTACCCCCTAGCTCCATTATCTTCTCTTTGTCCTCAGCCCTTGAGTTTGAACTAAAAAACACTGCTGTCTTTTCCTTATTTAGGAACTACCTAGAAGCTTTTTCATAGGTAAATAACAATTCTTGTATCATCAGCCATTCCTCTGTTCTTGCTTTTCCAAAAAGTATGCAGTCATCTACAAAGAGCAAATGGTTTACATGTGTTCCACCCCTAGCCACAGTTACTCCTCTTATACTTCCCTTCATATCAGACTAATTTAGCAAAAAACTAAGACCCTCAGCACACAAAATAAACAAGTAAGAAGAACAAGGGTCACCCTGTTTTAGTCCTCTTAATGTAAAGATCTTAGAATCCGGTCTGCCATTAATAAGAGCAGCATAACTAACAGTTGAGACACACTTCATAACAAGTTCAATCCATTTTCTGCAAAAACCAAGTTTTCCCATTACTGCTTCCAAGTAACACCACTCAATTTTATCATAGACTTTGGACATGTCAAGCTTGATAGCCATATTCCCCATTTTTCTTTTTTTCCTAGCTTTCATGGTATGCAATACCTCATACGCCACCATAATATTGTCTATTATTATTAACCTCTCTAGTATGAAGGCACTTTGGTTGGGTGAAACTACTTCATTCATAAATTTTTTCAATTTGATTGCAAACACTTTTGACATTAACTTGTAAGCTACATTACATAGACTAATTGGCCTTTAATCACTAGCCACTTTAGGCTCCTTGACTTTAGGTATTAGAGCAATGAAAGTGTAATTCATAGAGGGGGTTAGAGAGTTACCATTGAGCTAGGATAGAACTGTTTTGCTCACTTCATCACCAACAACATGCCAATGCTTTTGATAAAAGCAAGCCCCAAAACTATCTGGTCTAGGTGATTTCAAATGAGCCATTTGTTTAAGTGCTTCCTCAGCCTTAGCTCTAGAGTAAGGCTTAGACAAATTGTTATTCATGTTTTCTGTCACTCAAGGAACCATTGCCTTCAAACAAGCATCAATATCCTTTTCACTAGGGGCTATGGAATTAAATAACTTCTGGAAATAGTTTTTAAACACTTTGTCTACCATCTAAGGACTTGACTGTAGTTTATTTTGATCATCATAAATCTGCATTATGCAATTCTTCTTCATTCTTTGGTTGGCACAACTATGAAAGAATTTAGTATTGCAATCTACCAATTGATACCATTCTAGCTTGGCTCTTTGCCTCCACGTCAAATCCTCCATTTCAAGGCAGACTCCTATTTCTCCTTGAAGTTTTTTTCTCTTTTTATTTTATATATATATATATATCCACCATATTATGACTTCCTTCATTCTTTTGTAATTTATTTAGCAAATCTGTTTTGTCCTTCAAGACTTTTCCCTTGTCATTCTCAATTTGCTTACTCCATTTTACAAAAGCTCCTTTGTTGTCTTTCAGCAACATCTGAAGTGTTCTCGCAGAAACAGCAGTACTTGTAACGCCACGCATGTATTATTGAGCCTTAAGTTATTTTAACCATAAAAAAAATTCTAAAATTGAAAATCAATGTGTAACTTGTAGCCAAGGAAGACAAAATTTTTTTCTCAAGATGCTCCTCTTTATAATTCTCCATGTGTAAGGTGTACTTTTTAGAGTTCCCTTCACTCGTTTAGATGTTGAGATAAAATGATAAATTTAAGAATAGTATTAAAATAGTTTATTAATAGTAGTAAAATAGTTTGAGTTAAGATATTTTATGAGATTTTGAAAAATACGAGAAAAGTTGAATAAAAATATTATAAAGTTAAAATATTGTTAGAATATAATTTTTAATATAATTTTTGTTTTGAGATTTGAAAATTTTGAATTATTTTTTGTGTTTTGTTTGGAAATTCAAAAATATTATAATTATTAGATAATAATTAGATAAAAAAGATTGAAGATTTGAAATTGAAAAGTGTTTGTGTTTGTGGTATTTGAATATTGAGATGAGATGAGATGAGACCATCTTGCAATCCAAACAGGGGCTTAGGTCTGATTTGGATAGTGAAATAAAATGAGATGATCTATGAATAATAGTGAAATTGTTTGTGAATAGTAAAAAATGGTTTGAGTTGAGATATTTTATGGAAATTTGGAAAATGAGAGAGAAAAAGTTGAATATAAATATTATAAAGTTAAAATATTGTTAAAATATTATTTTTTTAATATTATTTTTGTTTTAAGATTTGAAAATTTTGAATTATTTTTTTGTGTTTGGTTTAGAAGTCTGATAAAGTTGTAATGATTATATAAAAAATTGAATATTTGAAATTAAAAAGTGTTTGTGTTTATGATGTTTAGATATTGAGATAAGATGAAATGAGATGAGATGTGATTGAAGGCTTTCAACATCCAAACCAAGCCGTAGCCATTAAAAGATCTATCAATCACAGAGAGCATATTTGCACCTTCCTTATTGGTAAATCATGTTTGTTTGATTGCAAGATGGAGGTTTTTATGGGGTTAGAATTATTTTGATTGCATATTCATATGAAAAAGTAAAATAAATTCATTCATTATTGTTCTACAACAGGTTAGGTTGCCTCGTTTGGATAGTGAAATGAGATAAAATAATCTATGAATAGTAGTTACATGGTTTGTGAAACTTAGTGAAATAATTTGAGTTAAGATGATTTATGGAGTTTTAGAAAATAGATAGAAAAAAGTTAAATAAAAATATTATAAAGTTAAAAATTTGTTAGAATATAATTTTTTAATATATTTTTTGTTTTTTAGATTTGAAAAAGTTGAATTATTTTTGTGTTTTGTTTGGAAGTTTGAAAAAGTTGTAATGATTAAGTAATGGTTAGATAAAAAATTTAAAGATTTGAAATTGAAAAAGTGTTTGTGTTTGTAATGTTTGGATATTTAGATGAGATGAGATAGGATGAAAGACTTTCTTTTTCTTTTTTCTTTTTTTAATATTTATAGAAGAGCGGAAGGTCACATGACCCCCTCCCGTTTTATTAATAAGAACCCTCACTTTATGGCGGAGGAATACCGTGGAAACAAATCAAGGTCCATGAATAACCCCAAAAAACCAATAACCGAAGTACCAACTATAACAATTCTACAGAGTGATGAGGAAAAGCTACCACAAACAAAGCCGACCTACCTTCAAAGTAATTCCTAGCAAACCCAAACGAATCAGACCTTATTCTACTTTTGGCCAAGGACCCAAGAAGAACTCCGCATTTTAATAAACTTTTTTTTCTTATACCTTCTCTTACCTTCATTCACCTCCGACTCTGTAAGATAGTCTTTATCATGTGAGAACACCTTTGGATGGCTTTTTGGTTCGAAGAAATATTTTCCTCCATAATAATTTCTTCATCCACTTCTTCTTCAGATTCCTCTTCCACCAAAGGCTGCCTCTGCACCACTAGCAGATCCTGCACTGTTGCAATTGGGACCTCAAGATTGTGATGAATATCCATTGAAGCCTCCAATCGGCAGATATCGATACCCTTCCTAGCGTCGTTTGGATTTATTGACATAGGCGCCATTGCTACCTCTGTTTCAGGAAACAAATTACCGCTAGACTCAATCTAGGAACCTGTCACTGCAACCAACTGCACCAATTGGTCAACCTTCTCAAGTACTAACTGCATTTCATGACCCTCCTTCTCAGGCACCAACTGCACCGAATGATCATGAACTAGCTGTAGTGCCGAATGATCTACTTCCTCCATTATCAACTGCACCACTTGATCCTCCTTCTCATGATCCAACTGCACCACCGACAGAGGAATTAACATAGAAACCAATTCCTCCACAGCCTCCTCTGTTTCGATACCATTCTCCATGATATTATTCACAACAGCAACAGGTGCAGGGATTTCCATATTCTGTTCAGTCCCCATTTCTGCTACTGGTTTTTCTATCTCTAGAAGACCTCTTCTACCCACTCGAATCTTTCCAACCTTCCTAGCTTCTCTAGGCTTACCAATACTGGAATTATGACCCTACATTTTACAAGAAGAGTACTAGGCCAGAAGAGTTTCGTATACAATTTCCTGTTTCCAACTCGATTACAACCCCGACACCCCAATCCAGAAATGAGTCAGGGGAGGCTTTGCAGCGTCGACTTCCACACATAATCTTGCTCCATCTGTTCTTGTAGCACAAAGAGTCGGATTATCACAACGAATGAAAGATCCAATGGGAGCCATAAAGATCTTCAAGAATGCTTCAGAATAGAAATTCGACAGAAGTCCAGGCAAATAAATCCATACTGGAACCCTCGATAAATTTAGGATTCCATCGAAAAGCACGATAACAGTTCCCATTCATCTCACAAACGTTCCTAGATAATGCCTTGGTAAAGTCAGCTTCACACGCTATAAGTACAAACACGTTACAAGTTCTCCACATTAAAGAAACAACTGGAATGGCCGAAAGCCCCCAGCGATTGTGAATAAACGAGCGAACTGTATCAAAAGAAGGGCATCGCTTCAGGAATTTGAGCACAACTAAATAACGGAAAGGATCCGCTGACCGTGCGATTTTACTCTTTGGTAAACTGAAAATAAATCTCTCCCTCCACCATTTTTGGAGGTCTGGGCACTAACAACATATCTGGAATGGGTTAAGGGACGACAGCCACCAAGTCAGCAAAGGAAGGCCGACCAGTGCCACCATTTGCGGCTACCATGCAGCCTTACATGAACGTCAAAACAGTGCGGCAGAGAACCCTTCCGCAAAGAGGAAACGAGCCCTAGCATTAGCGTTCTTGTTACGTTCGTCAATGGTCAAATGTTCTTGGAGTGTTCTTGGAGCGTCCCAAATAATTAGCCGTAGGATGAGAGGATCTTACTATCAAAACCAAGATTTAAATCTTATAACCAACAGCTAGGAGGACATAGTCTCGATGCCCATTTACACATTCTTAGACAGTAATCAAAAAAGAAAAGAGTCAAATTTAATAAGGTCTCGTTTGATAGTAAAATCCTCTCATCTCATCCCATCTCATCTAAATATTCAAACACTACAAATATAAACATTTTCCAATTTCAAATTTTCAACTTTCATCTAACCATTACCTAATCATTACAACTTTTTCAAACTTCCAAACAAAACATAAAAAACAATTCAACTTTTTCAAATCCCAAAACAAAAATTATATCAAAAAATTATATTATAATAATATTTTAACTTTATAATATTTTTATTCTACTTTTTCTGTTATTTTTCAAGACCCCATAAAATATCTTAACTCAAACCATTTTACTATTATTCACAAAATGTCTCATCTCATCTCATTATCCAAATGAGGCCTAATGTTATTCAAGCCCAAATAAATATAATAGATTAATTGTAGGAGTAGCATCGATTTTTGTTATATGAATAACAAACTGATTCTGAATTTGGACGATTTTTCCACTACACTAAAAAATTTTAATACCCTCCTCAACGGGTTGTAACAAATTGATGATCAAGTATGGAGGCAATCTCATCTCTAGTAGTGGTATTTTCTGGAACACAAAGAGTTGGTGTCTGTGATGCCTCTAGAGTTGGTAGTGTGGAAAATTCTTTTTCATCACTCTTAAACTGAGAGAGATCTTCTATATTAAAAATTGGGCTGATACCAAAATCAGAGGGCAAATCAATGACATATGCGTTGGTGCCCAATTTTTGGCGAGTTTAAAAGGACCCGCCCGTAGTGCATGAAGCTTGGTAAAACTCCCCTGAGGAAATCACTCTGGTCTTAAACGAATAAGAACCATATCACCCATGCTGAATTGCCTATCTTTGCGCCTTGCATTTTCAAAAGTTGCATAAGAATCTGTATGAAAGGTAAGGTGCCATTTGCATTCTTCATGAACGTCCCTCATATAGCTAGAAAAATCTAGTGCAGCTTTCCTTTATTATCGATTGGAATTGCTGGGTCGGAAACCATAAACCACTTCGAATGGGGTGCACCCTATTGATCTGTTAATAGAATTATTGAAAGCAAATTCTACTTGTGGAAGTACTATATCCCAGCTGGTGACATGATCCACGATGAGGCAACATAATAAATTTTCCAAGCTCCTATTGGTTACTTCAGTTTGGCCATCTGTTTGAGGATGAAATGCACTAGAAAACATCAACTTCGCCCCCATTTTTATCAACAATGTCTTCCAGAAATAACTCACAAATTTTACGTCCCCGTCAGACACGATATAAGCTAGAACACCATGTAATCAAATTGCTTCTTGCAAGAATAATGCAACGATCTTTGAGGCATCATAAGTCTTGTGACATGGAATGAAATGCAACATCTTTGAAAAATGATCCATGACCACCATAATTGAATCATGTTGCCGCAGACTTTTAGGCAACCCAAGAACAAAATCCATGCTAATGTGCTGCCATGGTTTGTCCGGAATGGGAAAAGGTGTATAGAGCCCCGCTTGTTGCTTGATTCCTTTATTTATCTGGAAAATCCAACAACGATCAACCACTGTATGCACATTTCTACACATTCGAGGCCAATAGAACCAATCGGCAACAATAGCAAAAGTTTTGTCATATCCGAAATGCCCAGCTAAACCCCTGCCGTGGAGTTTCGTAATTAGGAACTCGTGGAAAGACCCAAGCCGAATGCATAGCCGTATTTTGTAAAATAGATACCCATCTCTAAATGAATATTCACCACCAAATATGCGCACATGAGTGGAGAGATTACTCTACAAGTTGCCGAAGTCCTTGTCGGTAGCGTACTGCATTGTTAGACTATCAAATCCTGCAAAATTAGCTAAAAACATATGTAACAAGTGAGGTCTCCTGCTTAAGGTGCTAGCCACCTTATTTTTAGTCCCCAACTTATGCCTAATAACAAACTCGAACTGCTGCAAATAGTCCATCCAAAGAGCATGTCTGGCATTTAACTTACTTTGGAAATTTAGATGCTTCAAAGAGTCATGATCAGTGCAGAGAATAAACTTTCTATGAACCAAATATGGTCACCAATGCTTGAGAGTTTGAATTAAAGCATAGAATTCCATGTCATATACCGAGTATCACCGGTGAGTGTCAGTAAGCTTCTCATTGTAAAAAGTGATGGGGTGACCTTCTTGACTCAATACTCCTCTGATTCCCACATGTGAGGCATCACAAGCCACTTAAAAAACTTTAGAGAAATCAGGCAACTTAAGAACTGGTGCTTGCTCCATTTTCTCTTTAATTTCGGTGAAGGCCTTGGTATCTGCTGCACTCTATGAAAAAATCTTTGCTTTCAAGCACTCGGTGATTGGGGCCATTATAGTGTTGAACCAGCAAATAAATCGCAGATAGAACGTGGCCAAACTGTGAAAGCTCCTGACTTCTGAAAAATTCTAGGGCGTTGGCCAATTTTGAACAGCTTGCACCTTTGTAGAGTCGGCCTCGACACCTTGATCAGAAATTAAAAAACCCAGAAACTTGGCACTTGTCTTCATAAACGAACACTTGTCTCGATTGATATAGAGTTGTTAAGCTCTCAAAGTCTTCAATACCTATTGGACATGGTCTAAATGGTCTTGCAAACTTTGGCTAAAGATTAGGATATCATCAAAATAAACAACGACAAATTTGCCCAAGAATGGCTTAAGAGCTTGTGTCATAACGCGCATGAAGGTGCTTGGTGCATTGGTTAATCCAAAGGGTATGACTAGCCATTCAAACAAACCATCTTTCGTTTTGAAGGCCGTCTTCCACTCGTTACCGAGTTGGATTCAAATTTGGAGGTCTCCACTTCGAAGGTCGATCTTAGTGAAAATAGAGGCACCACTTAGCAAGTCCATCATGTCATCAAGACGAGGAATGGGAAATTGGTATTTCACGGTTATCTTGTTAATTGCTCGGCTATCTATGCAAATTGATATGAACCTGTAGGAAGGAAATCCCTTGAACCCACAATCAAATTGAAAACTCATCCAAGAAAGCCAAATCAAGTCAATGGATGGAGAATCAAGACCCAATGAGAATTCCTTTCAAGAACCTAGATTATATTAAAATCTAGACCCGTTGAAGAACTCATCTCAAGAACCCAAATTACAAGGTGAAACGTCACAAAGGTTGTGATTTACCTTTGATAAGTTCAAAAGTTCAATTAAGAATAAGAGGAGTAAAACTCAACTCACAATGAATAAATTTATCAAATTTCATAAACTAATTTTCAAAATGAGGCTACAAGAGTATTTAATGAAAACCTAATTGAAATCCTAGTCCAAAATATATCCCTTTCTTCCTAAAATAGCCCTGGATGAATAGTGCAGCGTGAACAGTAGCGCGGCTCACTACAATACCTCTCATCAAAACCCTAGTTTCTAAAATGCAACTTTCCAAATAAGCCCTTGGCCAAAATACAAGGCTGTCCCAAAAACTATAACCTATTAGAAATAAGATATATGTGGGCCAAGTATCCTCAAGTCCACTTATTCTAAACTAATAAAATAAATACTTAAATAAATTGAAAGCCTTCAATAACAATAGGCCCAAACAATACTCTAAGTCATGTCTTCCATAACTTGTATTAAGTGGATCAAATCGGGTTCTCCTTCTCTAAAGCTCATCTTGTCTGTTGGGCTTTTGCTAGCTTCATCACAAGTGGATTGCATCAATCTTTACATTGCTTCCTAGATATTCTTAGCTCTTGATCATGTAATTGGCCTATCTGAAACTTGCATATGATCTTTAAGACTAGCTCCACCTTGATTCCCATCATTCCCCTTCTCTTCAAAAGGATTCGACCTCAAATCTCCACCTGGATCAAAGGGAAAAATGTTAGTAACATTAAAAATAGCATAAACATGATACATACCGGGAAGATCCAAATGATATGCCTTTTCATTAATTGATTTAAGAATTTTGAAAAGCCCATCCAAGTTACGCCTGTCATCAACAAGTAAAGGCATTAAATCTAAAGGAGTAAATGGATTAAGTCTATAAACAATTTTCAACGGTGAGAATTTAGTAGTAGCATGAACACTCCAATTATATGTAAACTCAAGGAATGATGAACAATATTCCCATAAATGTTCATGAGACACATTAAAAGTCTTCCTTACACCAAAATTACCGCTCCAATAATATGCAAACTCAATGATTGGCAAGCAATACTCCCACAAACGTTCATGCAACACGTTAATGAGTGACAAATGATACTCCCACAAGCGTTTATGCAATATGTCAGTGAATGGTAAATGATACTCCCACAAATGTTCATGCAACACGTCTAAAGTCTTCCTTGCACCAAAATGACCACTCCAATTATATGCAAAATCATTGAATGGTAAGCAATACTCTCAACTATGGCCACTCAACACATTTAACATCCATTTTACACCATAAAGACCCAACAAACCACATTCATACACTAGTATCTCACGCATAAGACTAGTAGGTTCACAAAGTTTATCATCTCGAAACAAAAACCAATCAAGTTTATAGAACTTACCATATGGTGCTTTCTCATCATTAACATACAATTTCTTATCATATTCAAGTCTTAATAACTTTGAATCCAAAATAATGATAAGGACATACCTTCTTGCTAAAACATCCACCACAAAATTTTTCTTACCTTGTGTGTACTTGATTACATGAGGAAATGTTTCAATGAATTGCACCCACTTGGCATACATTCTATTCAACTTACATTGTCCCTCCAAATGCGTCAAGGACTCATGTTCTTCAAAGAGAGGACGAGTAGGGATTATAGCACTTGGTACAAAATCAATGTAATGTTCCATCTCCCTAATAGGTGGCAATCTACTAAACACACTGTTAGGAATCATGGCCTCATATCCCTGCAACAAAGAAACAACAATACTAGGCAAAGAGTCGTTAAATTCGTTAGTATAAAAGTCTTCATTAGCACAAAAACTCACTTTTGTTTCTTTTTCCTCTTGTGGCTCATCTCTTTTTTCCTTCTCACTCCCTCCTTCTCTTGATGTTCAGCCTCATTCTCTTTTTCTCTCTCTCTCTTTTTCCTTTTCACTCTTTTTTTTTTCTTTTCACTCTCTTTTTCATTTTCATTATTTTTTTTTCCTTTCATTCTCTTTCTTTCTCTCACTTTCTTTGTCTTCATCTTTTTCTAAACTCTCAATCTCACAATTATTTTTCAATGTTTTCTCTCTTTTTCTTGAGATTTCAAATTCAATCTTAGGTGGTTCGATTTTCCCCTTTGTCACAACTTGATCATTTTTGTCCCCCTTTAGTTTCCAAGGAGTGCTCGAAACTGAAGTATACCTTGCTGTATACCCTTTCTCTTTAACTGTCTCTCCACCTTCATAGCCATGTGCACCATGTCATCTACCTTCACATAATGTTGCAACTCAACTACACTGGTTATCTTCCTATCCAAACCACTCAAAAATCTAGTCATGGTGGCCTTTCGGTCCTCCTCTACATTAGCCCGTATCATCGCCATCTCTATCTCCTTATGGTAATCCTCTACACTCCTAGACCCCTGTGTAAGATTTTGTAATTTTTGGTAGAGGTCTCTATAGTAGTGGCTATGTACAAATTTCCACCTCATGATAGCTTTCAACTCTCTCCATGTTTCTACAAGCCTCTCAAGATTCCTCCTCCTATTGATCACTAATTGATCACTAATTGATCCCACCAAATAATCGCATAATCAGTGAACTCAATTACCGCCAACTTCACCTTCTTCAACTCAGAGTAATTATGACTGTCAAACACCAACTCTATTCTTTTCTTCCACTCTAAATAAAACTTTAGGGTCAGTTCTACCTTGGAAAGATGGTATTTTCATTTTGATGCTTCCAAGGCTCCTATCTACTCTATATTGACCCCTTGGGTTTCCCCTAAGTCTTCTTTCTCGCCTAACTCCTCTATGTCTACCCAATCCAACTTCAGATGTTAGGTCTTCCTCATCCTCACCATACTCACCATTCTCATACCCATTCTCAACACTAGCCTTATGTCGCCTTTTATCTCTCCCACCTTGCAAATTTCTAATCAGGACTTCTCGTTGATCCATCCTATCCTTCATTTCACCCAACACCAAGTCCAACCACTCAAACTGTTATTGCATGGCTTACAACACAAAAAATGAGTTATCTGCAATCTCCTTTGGTGATTAGTCACTCCTATCAGACATCATAATTTGCTACACAGAAAGAATATTAGTGGAAAACGTCACACACCCCCTTACGTGTTTATTTTCGAATAATGGCACTCCACTCGTGTTTCATTCTTAATTGGCTTTTTCCCGATAATAGTCTTACACTCTCTTGCCTTTTACCTCAATAGTTTTCTCACTCAAGTTCTTTTAGAACTAGTTGAACTAAATCAAGACAGTAGAATCTTGTATTATTCCAACCAGTAATATAGATGCAAGAAACAAGGAATGATTAAAATGACACGAGACTTAAGGAATTTATATGAGGGAAAGAGTAATGATAAAACAAGATACCTACTAGAAAAATGTTTTCAGCCCCTTTGATGATAAAACTCAATCAACAAATGTCTTTCTTTCTATTTATTGTAACTATGTAGCAACATATAAGAATGCTAACGTTTTTGTCTTTTTTTTTTCGATTTTTTTTTTTCGAATTTTTTTTTTTTGAATTTTTTTTCTTTTCTTTTCTTTTCTCTAATTCAATCACAAACAATAATATTCAATTGAAAATCAAGCAATTGAATTCAAACACACAAGAATTGACAATGAAATAGAAGAGAATTAATGGAACGGCACTCCAAGCAATTGACAAACTTAGAGATGCAAGAAACCCTAAAATTTTGAAACCCTAGGAGATGCAAATTTCAGCCAAACCCAAAACCCTAAGAATTTTGACAGCGTACTTTTTATTTTTATTTTTGGCAACCCTAGACCAATAAAGCCTTAGAATTAAATTTAGAGATGCAAGAAATAAAAGATAGAATCAAACCTGATTAGAAACCTGGCTCTGATACCAAATGATATGACCCCGTAGGAAGAAAATCTCTTGAACCCACAATCAAATTAAAAACTCACCCAAGAAAGCCAAATCAAGTCAATGGATGGAGAATCAAGCTGATGAGAACTCGTTTCAAGAACCTAGATTATATTAAAATCTAGACCCGTTGAAGAACTTGTCTCAAGAACCCAGATTACAAGGTGGAACGCCACAAAGGTTGTGATTTACCTTTGATAAGTTCAAAAGTTCAATTAAGAACAAGAGGAGTAAAACTCAACTCACAATGAATAAATTCATCAAATTTCATAAACTAATCTTCAAAATGAGACTACAAGAGTAGTTACTAAAAACCTAATTGAAACCCTAGCCCAAAATATATCCCTTTCTTCCTAAAATAGCCCTGGATGAATATTGCTGTGTGAACAGTATCGCTACAGTACCTCTCATCAAAATCCTAGTTTCTAAAATGCAACTTTCCAAATAAGCCCTTGGCCAAAATATAAGGCCTTCCCAAAAACTATAGCCTATTAGAAATAAGATATATATGGGCCAAGCATCCTCAAGCCCACTTATTCTAAACTAATAAAATAAATACTTAAACAAATTGAAAGCCTTCAATAACAATAGGCCCAAACAATACTCTAAGTCATGTCTTCCATAACTTGTATCAAGTGGATCAAATTGGGTTCTCCTTCTTTAAAGTCCATCTTGTCTGTTGGGCTCTTGCTAACTTCATCCCAAGTGGATTGCACCAATCTTTACATTGCTTCCTAGATATTCTTAGCTCTTGATCATGTAATTGGCCCATCTGAAACTTGCATATGATCTTTAAAACTAGCTCCACCTTGATTCCCATCACACATCCTCCAACTACCATCCTTCTTGCGCCTAAGTAAAACCGAAACAACACAGGGACTAAGACTTTCTCCAATGAAGCCTTTGTCTAACAATTTCTGAATTTGCTGGCTGAGCTCTTCATTCTCGGTTGGGCTCATGCGATAGTGCGGTAACTTAGGCAAGGTTGATCCGGGAATCAAGTCTATGGCATGCTGCACATCCCGCATTGGAGGTAATTGGTTTGGCATCTCATTCGGTATAATATCCTAAAATTCCTCTAGCAATGTGGCGAGTTCCGCTAGAATAGAACCATCCTCTTTCTTCATTTCACGCCTTACTACCATTAGCACCATATCTTCCTCATGCATGACTTGAGAAAATGGATGCATGGTCAACACTGGGATAACTTCCCTTTGAGTCTCAAATTCCAAAATCTGTAAAGGATCCATAACAAATTTCATACCTTTAAAATTAAAGGAATAAGTGTTAGCATACCCATCATAGGAAACCCTCCAATCATTTTTTTTTTAAAGAAGATCTGGTAGCCACATGTCCAATAGTGACCCCGTCCCAAATTTATTAAATAAGCCCTCACTTATGGCGGAGGAAAACCGTGGCACAAGAAAACCCAAGAGAGCATACAACAAAGACTCCCAAGCACAAACCACCAGCAACCCAAAACAAAACAAACCTAAACAAGCCTAAATAAAGCCCTCTAAACATGCCTAGCAAAACAAAAACAACTTTAAACAAGCCTAAATAAAGACCTCTAAACAGGCCTGGCAAAACAAAAAACAACTCTAAACAAGCCTAGTAAAACAAGAAAACTACAACCAAATATAGGGAAGACCCAGTTTGTCCAGCCTAGCCAGGCCTGTAATATGACAAGGAAGACTCTGGGTATCCATGTTAAACATATCCACACCCATCGCACCCTCCTTAGCCAAAGAATCCGCCACTGAGTTCCCTTCTCTGAAGCAATGACAACACTCAATAACATGTGACAAATGGTCATAGGGATCCTATCGCACCAGGCATCGTCCACATATTTTTTTCCCAACGAAAATTTAACCAAGCATCGATGCTTCACTAGGATTGAGTTGTCTTCATTAACCCAACTGATCTGATAAGGAGTAGGATGCTTCTCAATCTTTAGCCCTAAAAGTTTTACAGTAGTTTCGAAAATCACATTCATGCTGCTGCCATTATCAATAATGACATTCAAAGCTCAACCATCATGTTCCATGCATGTGTGGAAAATGTTGGTACGCAACCACTCGAGATTAGCCTGGAGCCCTTTCTTAGTTTCGGTCAATACTCAATGGATCACACAGCTAGGTAAATCTGATGCGTCCAAGTGTTCTTCTTCACTGTGACTACCCTCATCAGTCTCCTCCTCATCCATTTCTTCAACAGTGCCCATTGCAAATAATTCTTTTTCACATATGACGGCTAACGTTTTATCTCCTGTAGGACACACAACAGCATAGTGCCCAAAACCTTTACATTTGTAACATGGTGACCCTTCATTGGAAGCCTTTGCTTTTCCTTTCTATTCTCCAATCATTGCCCCACTGGGTTCATCCTTCAGCAATGGTGGCCTTTGGAATGAAGGTGTTGGCACATGTTCTGGTCTTGGATCCGTTGACATCATTTTTCTCCCAGTCGAGATTCCCATTTGCTTCTCAATAAGTAGTGCTAATTGATACGCCTCCTCCAAATTAATTAAACGTGCAATCACATCTCCTTGCATAGATCACTATGTAATCCCGAGTGTTATCGAGCTAAAGTTTGTTGTTCAGTCTCCACAATCTTGCTAAGGACAGTCAACTCATGGAAGCAGTCTGTGAATTGATCAACACTCAATGACCCTTGTCTGAGTTGTAACATCTATTCGAACATCATTTGGTAATAATCAATGGGCAAATATTTTTCCTTAAGTCGTTCCTTCATGTCCTCCCAATTTAGAAACTGATGGACATCGGGTACGGCGTAATGGTTGGTCGGGTTTTAGTTGTTTGAATTTTGGTTGTTGGCCATGGCATAAGAAGTACCATGACGGGTTATAGGCATGGGGGTGCTAAGCTCCTTAAAGAAGGAACCTTGCTCTGTTGCCAAAATTGATGCCAACTTATTGGTTCAACCTCACGTCGATGCCAAGAAGAGCTAAAAAAGAATACAAGCACAGAATCTCTCTCTATAAAGTTGGAATCTCTCCAAGGAAACAAATCCACAAGTTTTTGGTGTCTCACCAGACTAGTCCCTTCTCAGGATCAAACATGCAATTTTATTAATCATTCAAAAGTGACTTTAATTGTACATCCTTTGATCCTTAAATAGGCAACAAAATAGAATACTACTCTAACTAGGAAATAACAATTGCAAATAGAATAAAACTAAGAAATACTAATCTAGATAGAATAAAAATAGGAAATACTAATCTAGATAGAATAAAACTAGGAAATACTAATCTAACTAGGAAAACAATAAATCCTGATTTGCATCACTCGTCTTACTCTATGGGTTGCAATGGGTTCTCCTGCTCATATCCACCATCAAAGCCTATATCTACATCAAATTATATGGTTCTAAGGAGTGAAACTGTAGTTGAACTACCATGGTGAGTGTGGCGCTCTCAACTCTTGGTAATGTACCTCACAAGGATCTGCATTGCCAGGGATGCAAGTCAGTCGACAACATCCCAATCCTTAATAGTGGGGAAGCATGCGTTCAATCAATGAGCACTCACTAGGTGTAATTAGAATATGTAAAAGGGTTAGTAAAAGACTAATATTAAATGTACCAAAGATATGTACCAAGAAAATCCTCATTCAATAGTGATATACATATGTCATTATCACTTCTTCCCAAATAATATGTTACACCGTCATCAGTTCATTGCCTAACTAAAATATACATTTTATAATACATATAATTGCTAATCAGACACAAGACTCCGTAACTACTCGGGCCTGGGTTGGGCCTTCTTTCTCGCAAAAATCTACCTAAGCTAAGTCTACATTAATGTCTGCGACTCTGGTGAACGAAATCGCAGATGAGACCACCACTTCTAAGGAATCCTAATAGGACAAAAAACCCATGACAATACTATCAATGAGAGATAATAGGAATGAGTAAGCATGCACTATTCCATGTGAAGTTGTGAACAAGGCTGTGAATACATATATTTATGCATCACGAGCAAGTACCATTCAGTCAAAAACACATGTATTCTTAGTCATGGTGAGGTATCACTCTCTAAGCAAATCTAAAGTAAATTAGCATGGTGAGGAATCATCCTCTAAGCAAATCTTATATATTCATACTCATTATCATGGCAAGGTATCACCCTTTTATCAAAACACATAAAACTCACAAGAGCTCATCATATAAAAGCATCAACGGGGAGTCACTCCACCCGTTTGATGTTCACATAAAATATACCTGCAAGTGCACAGAATCATAACAAGTAGTAAAGCATTTTAAAGAAAACGGATATCAAACCCACAGGGAATAATTATGCTCTTGAGTATTAAAATTTACTAAATTAATTACTATTTGGAAAACTGAAATTTGAAGAATGGTTTATCTAAATTAAACTGAAGAAAAGAACATTAAAATTAGATTTTAAAAATAATAAGAATAGTTCTAGAGCATTTGATTTCACCTAGCAAATCCAACACAATTTATTCTTCCTTGTTATAGAATCTCAATTATCCCAAGTTGATGATAAAAATCTCTTAACTATTCAATATTTTCTCTCGAACAATACCAAAAATATCTCCAACTAATAACTCCATATCTCTATGTGAATTTAACTAATTGGAAACTCATTAAGTTCTTTGGATTTTTCTTAAAAATCACACTAGTCGAGGTAAAGCATCTCTACTTTCGCTCAACTAATGGTTCTTAATCCTAGAGCTTTAATTACAAATCACCTCTCGGTCTCATTGCAATGCAAAAGATCGAACAATAGTTCGCTAGAAAATTGAAAGCGTTAAGAACAATAAATAAACACTCAATTATGGAAATATTGAAAATAAAATAACTTGGAATATAAATTATATATTCAATGCTAGGCTACATTAAAGTTCTAGATAATAGAATTAGTTCATAATGAAATTAAAAAGAAAAATAATAAAACTAGTGTTCTTCGTTGAAGTCAGTTGATGAAACATGCGGCTCTCGCCTCTGCCCTCCAATTCCACCTTCTCGAAAGAACACTTTAAGAATAAATTCTAGAACTCTAAACTCAGTCTCAGACTTAAAACATAAAAACTCTCAATCTTGATTTAGAACTCCCCTCTATTCATCCCATAAGTCGAGATTAAATAGAAGTTGAAATTCAAATATGGAAAAAAGATAAATGCAGCCACAATCTAGCCTAAAGATCTAGAAATTAGTTTCTAAAGATAAATTTTAAAATAAAAGGAATTATCCCAAGAATAACAGGATTATCTAAAATGGAAGATTCAGTAATATGTGGCTTGAATTGCGGAGTTCGGGAGGATTTGGTCGCCAAAAGATTGATTGCGGAACTCGGATTTGGTGGTCAGCAACCAATTAATCCCGGTCAGGAATTATCCCACCAGGTAGATGCCGTGTGTACTGAATATTACTGGCGTGGAAGTCACAAATGAACAAGCGTGGAGGTCACAAAGACCACATGACCCTCTCCTCGCCTATCAAGTGGAAAGACTCCCGACCGGGATGAAAAACGACTCTCGCATTTTCTAGTTGTTGCCCACAATATTGTTTAGGTTGATCTTTTAAGTTGGTCGTTTAGACTAGTCACCCATTCTAACCGCCTAGAGCCTTATCGCCAAATTTTCGCGCCTTTTGGTCTCACCTTCTGGTTGCGAGTTTCCTTACCTACCGAGAGGTAAGTCTTCTTGCCTTTGGGCTAGAGAAATCTCTTTGCTGCCCATGGGACAAGGCTCTTCATCCAAATCTCATCAGCTCTCTTCGGATCTCGTTGCCTCTCATCAGTTTGGATTCGTAGTTTCTTCTTTTATAACAAAATGTTCTCATTTTGCAATAAAATCTTCTCGTTCCTTCAAATCCAAGAAAATAAATAAAAATATGTAGAAATAAAATAAAATCAATAGTTTTAAAGGGAAAATGATATTTTTCATAAATAAAAGAGATAAAAATCACATAAAAATAACACTTATCATTCGACATAGGAAATCTCTCTACCCGGTCAACGTGTGAACTTATTCACCAAAACCAACTGAGCCAACTCGAAAAATCACTCTATCCGGTCAACACACACAAAGAGGACACACACTATGCATGGTCAACTAGGGACTCACTCTACCCGTGTTATAAAGTGAGGTCAACAAGAAAACATTATATCCCAATCATCACCAGAAATCTTTCTATCCGTATGAAACTCATGGTAATGTGCCGTATGAATGGCATGAGGGCTCCTCAACCCATTCACGATGATTAGACACAGTAAGACTCAGAATTTATGTAATCTCAATTCATATCATTCTAAGTTCATCATTTCAAAATCGTAACATAAAGATAGCCAATAAACATAATGAAGAAAAATGCACTTTTATGTAAGAAAAGGGTGAGATACAGAACATTAGAACCCTAATCTTACAACATACTCACAAACATTTACCCTACATCACTAGTATAGTCATAGGAGCTAACCTACCTGAACAATATTTATAACACTATGGTTATGCTGGTGCCGATCCTTCCACTGCAAGTTTTGAAGTCATTTTCTTTGTTGGCGAGTCTGAACGAAAGAAAGAGTAACCACTTTACAAATTTCAAAAGTGAGATGTTGACTCCCGTCCAATGTCTTTACATACAGTGGGCTATCAATCACAGTCCTAGTGTTCTTTTGACACCTAGTATGCTTGAATGAGAGATCTTTGATCTCGACCGTCCATTTTCCCTCTGGACTTGAAGAAATCGAATAATTGATGGGACAAGGCATGCACATTCATGATGTTTGCTGTGATGACCTGAACTTTTGCTAAGTCCTTACTTACCACTTTTATTATCTTAGTCTAGCCCACTTAGATATTAGCCCAAGCTTTTGTATGAAGAGACCTTGGGTAGAAACAAGGGCCTTGCCCATCTTAGAGAAGAGGTGCCCAAGCCCACTAGAAGGCCCATCATGGGCTAGTGAAAGTCGGCCACTAAGGGTCTAAGGCTTAGAAAACCCTAATTAGTGTTTTGGGCATGGGAGGCTCCTACTTGGGAGGGGAAAAGTCTTTAGCTTTCCCTAGAAACCTCATAATTGGAACCTTCTGAATTGAAGTGCAATGGTGGCTATTCTTGGCTGGTTACCTCTCAACCCTGAAAAAGCTGGACAGTTTCTTTCCAGCCCATCAAACACGTTTAAACACACACACCCTCTCTCTCTCTGAGAGAAAAACCTTGGTTCAAAACAAAGGGACTTTTCAAATTATATCAACGACTCTCTAACTGAAACATTAATGAAATTTCTATATATAGATGGAAAACCATAACAATGAGAAGCATTTTTAATTTTAGCCACCTTATAAGTTTTGGATGGATAGTTGGAGATAGATCAGGTACTAAAATTAGTAAGACAATTCTAGGCCAAAATATGCATGATGATCACTTTCTTGATCCGTTTCAAAAACTAAAGTAAACAATGCTTTTAGATTTTTCGTTGCAGCTGATCATGATCTATAGGCAATGAAGTTCATCTTCTTTTTTATGTTAATGCATATACATATATATATGTATATATATATTAATTCCGATATCATACATCATATTAAAACTAGAAACATTAATATATTGTTATCCATTGTTCCATGGTTTTAATTGTTTGAACTTGGCGTAACTTCATTTCAGATTTTTGTCAGTTTTGGGGAATGGAAAATCTATTAGATTGTAGTGCTAACTCTCCTACCCCTTCCCATACCCCTACCCCAACACCTATCCCTACGGACCCTTGCCCTACGCCTGTTGGGCCTGCTCCCACAAAATAAGAAATTTGTTTCTATAGTATAGACCCACTTTACTAAATTAGAGGGTGGTGACCCCAATAACCCCCAAATTAAGTGTAACTATTGTGGTAAAGTATATAGATGTCACCATATGAGACATGGTATATTCCAATTAAAGGTACACTTAAAAGAACAATACAAGAAAAGTTCAATATTAAAATCTTTACAAGAGAAGAGTCAATCTAGAATAGAGATTGGACTTAAAAAAAATAACAGATGGGAGTAGTGGGGGTGCAGCATTGAAGGGGTATACTAAGTATGATCTCGAGGAGTGTAGAAGCCACCTAACTCGTATGATCATCATGGACGAGCTACATTTTCAACTTGTGGAGGGAAAGGGTTCCAAGCATATTCTAAGTACTTAGAACTTAGGTTTAATCTTCCTTCTTGCCACACGGTGGCAAATGATATAAATAAACAGTATATGTCAGAGAAAGAGTTGTTGAGGGGCCAATTGGTAGGTCAAATGGTTTGCCTCACCCCCAATACTTGGACATCGATCCAAAATTTTAATTATATGTCTTTGACTGCGCATTTTGTTGATTGTGATTAGACATTACATAAAAAAGATTGATGATTTGAAAGATCTTGATGACTCGATTGCCCGAGTCAAAACTGCTGTGAAATTTGTAAGATTTTCTCCTACTAGATTGGATAAATTCAAAATTGCTATTAGGTCTGCTGGCATAATATCCAAGAAAGGTCTCTGTACTGATGTTCCTACAAGATGGAACTCAACCTTCTTGATGTTGAAGGTGGCCCAGGAATATCAATCGAACGTTACATTATTGGGTGATAAAAACATTCAATATGTCATATATTTTGATGAGCACGAGGGATTGAGGAAACCTATTGATGATGATTGCGAGATGGTTGCTACTTTTGTATATTTTTTGAGGCTTTTTTATGAGGTCACAACGAAACTATCTAGTTCTTTGTACCCTATATCCCCTCATTTTTATCAACAAATATGTAGGATAAGAGAAGAATTGGATGACATGTGCACGAGTGACCATATTAGGATGTGGGAGATGGCATTGATGATGAGGGTAAAGTATGACAAGTATTTGGGAGATTTCAGTAGGTCTAATATTTTTTTTATATGTGGTTGTTGTTCTTGAGCCCCAATTTAATATTAATGGCATAGTATACGGATTGTGAATTGTGGACGAGAATGCATGGGCGGAGCTTATTGCGGCAAGGTTAAAGAAGCCCTTGTTAGATTGTTTAATGATTTTATCGTCTTCAGGGGTGGTAATATTCCGACATGTATACCTACCCCCCCCCCCCCACGTCCTCTAGAAGTCGGGGTTGAGAAAAAGCATTGGTTGGACTGGGGTGAAAGGTTGGAGCACAACCCCATAGTCTGTCGCTCTACAGAGGCTAAGTCTAAAGTAAACAGATACTTGGCAGCGAATCTTCAACCATTTGCACGAGACTTTGATATATTAGCTTGATGGAAGAGTCATGTCGTGAAATATCCCGTCCTTGGAGAGATAGCCCACAATCTTTTGGTCATCCCTATTAGAGTCATAGCCTCAAAGTCAGCTTTTAGCACCGGAGGGCGCATATTGGATTCATTCTGGAGATCATTATCTCCTACTACTGTGGAGGTATTGATTTGCATGCAGAATTTGATTAAGGGGACCTCAATTCATATTCTGGATGTTCTTGACTTTCAGGCGGCTGACAAGGAGGAGGGTGGTAATTAGCCTGGATCTGGATCATCTGGTAATTGTGAGTTTCATTTTATTATTTTAATTTATTTATTTTCATTTAATCGGCATTAATTTCAAGTTTAATTATCGTAGTGACACATGAGACGGCATCTACGACTAGCTCCGTTGCAGTATGACTTCGTGTATATTGGACTACCATTGCCATCCGTCATTGATTTGCACAATTTGTCCCTTAATTATTTTTTGTATTTATATTTTATATAATTATTTGTATCTAATTATTTTGCTTGTATTTTTTTTAGCTTTTATAGTCTCAATGCCATATGCCGAATCCTAATCCTAACTTCCTAAGGACCCAATGATTACTCTCATCTTGGTTAGTACTTTTAATGTTTGTAATTTTTACATTTCTAATATATGTTTTTATTTTTATTTTTTGTTTCATGTTTATGAATCTAATTTGTTTTCCTTTTAAATTATTAGTGTTCCAGGTTTTATGATCTCGATTCTCACAGTCAGCATCACTCACTTTTCTACCACCATGGCCACCCCAAATTCCATTGAAGAATGAAATGTTATTCTTTTGTTAAATAAGTTAATTGTAATGTTGCTGCAATAGTACAATTTGTAATATTTTAAAATGAATTTATAATTTTGTAGTAGTTTTGTTTTAATTATCATTGTAATATACTAATAGCTTAGTTATGATTATTAGTTAATAGTTTCAACTTAGTAGTATATAATTAATAATTTCTATTATTGTAAATTATTTTTTGTAATTTTTATTATTAAATTTTGTATTTTTTTCATTTCTTTTACTTAAATTCTAGACTATTTTGAGCCCAAAATTGCTCGTATCACATTCATATGAGCGGACGGCTAGGGTGTTCATCCTCGCACCCCTGTACCCGAACCGGATACCCTGTCCATGCAAACTTGGGGTGGGTGTCGGGTGGAAAACCCCACCCCCTGATATTTTTGGGGGTACCCCGCCCTAACTGATTTTCATGATAAAAATACACGTTTTTTTTTTTTTATCATGGGTTAAAAACGGATGTTTTTTTATCAGTTGTGCCTTAGTTCAACTGATATACCTATAACATATTAATCTTTACTTTGATGATTTAACTGTTTATACTATCCCAAAGCCATCAATCAAACTCAATTGGTACCGTGTAATATTATAGTTATCAACTAATGAACGAGGAGCACTCATGTGGGAAATGACATAAATAATACATGTCAGCTAAACATAATTGCGCCGTTTTTTAGATGTTTAAGGTACAATAGTCTTATGTTTGACCCATTTTTAGTATATTATAATTTGTTATATGATATGCTTATGCATTAATTTTATAACAATAATTACAAATACATTAAAATAATTGGCTTTGAGAAGAAAATGAAAGACCATATTAGTTCGGTCAGATTTTTATGGTACTAATCCATCTCATGCCCATAACGAACAGTCTGGAAAACACATATCTTTTATAAATTCTCACATAAACTTCCACACAAACTTTACATTGTCACCTCATGAGTTAAAGTGTTAGCGTCATCAAACTATTTCCCCTTCGCTTATGGCCACTTCTGTAATCACTCTTTGGATTGAATGACCGTAATAAGCTTAAGACTGCTGCTCTGAAAAACCAAAGACTGTACTCTTGCCTTAACGCGCAATCTAACGCGCCTACATAGGTTGTGATGGGTCAGCACTCCCCTGGCTGACACATCCTTCATGTCACTCTATTTCGGATGTTAAGGAACTAGCACTCAGTCTTCTCAAAGTCATTATCTAGTAACTCTGAAGTGGGACAGAAGCTATCCTATGCTCATTGCTCGCTTCGCCTAATTGATCCTTTCCACGGGTCTTGTCATGAGCTTAGCTAGGCATAGGGCTCCGGGCAAACAAACTGACGAACAATTTATCCATTTTGTGACAATTCTCATGCATATTAATTATATTACCACCTTTCATGAAAATGTTATGGTTTCACTGTACTTACAATCAAGCTAAGTAGTCTTAGTGTTATATGAGATATATATGTTTTATGTTATATTAGTAATGGTTATGTAGTGGTACTCGGGACTTGCCTCAACCCTACACTTACGACAATTATGTCATAATAAGGCATCGGCTAATTAACCAAACAAAGAAATGTTAAATTTGTATAGAGTGTGGGGTTGTTTAATTCTATCTTAGAACAAACTGTGGGGTTTGTCAAATCTGTCATAGGACAGAGTGTTATTTCTTAGATGGTTTATCTGTAGAAAATTACAGCAATGGACTAGATCATGTTAATTATAAAAAAATTTGTGTATTGGGGAGACTTAAAGTAGTAGTTGGCTTGTATTTTGTATGTTTCAAAATTGTAATATCCCATTATGAATGAATGGAGTTTGTTCCATTTTAAAAAAAATGTTAAAAACAAACATTTCTTCCATAATGTTTATAAATAATTACAAATATATTAAGTAATCTCAGATTGCATAATATTTTGTTTATTGATTTCTTGCCACTCTATAACCATTAATATAGTGGTAAGAAAAATATAGTCAGTATGGCCTGCAATCGTTCCGCACAATTCTAATAAGAACATAATGGTATTGTAATAATAATACTTTGATTAACTTTTCTTCACACATATGCCATTCATTAGTCAATAGTTATTAACAATTCCCAACGCTTATCCTAAGCCATTAACATGTTATTCCATTGATAGCAAAGAACAAGAGCTAAAGAACCGAAAGGTGTTATTGGTAAAGGTTCTTTGGAACAATCCAACTTTTCAAGAGGCAACGTAGGAAAGAAAGGATTCGATGAGGACTAAATATCCTCATTTGTTTGTAACCTAGAACTTATGTATTCACAAATCTTGCTTATGAATGATTGATGAGTGTATCTTATTTTCTTGTGTATGTTTGTCTTTATGGTATCTATGAATTTTCGTAATGATATGTGTACTTACCATACCCGTGCATAGGGCACGGCTCGTAATAGGAATACCCCTTGCATGTTTGTATCTTCAATAGCACAGATTAGAGCAAGACGTCAACGTAGTTGCCGAAACTAACAATAAGAAGGGATCAAATGCTGAGGGAACATTGGCAGCAAATGGAGAGATTTGAACATCTTCATATCACGTGTTAGACGTGGATTCTCAAAACAATATCTTTTTAAGGTGAGCTCTACCACATGAAGAGCGTAAACCCCCACATGATCCATTTGTATGGAGAGAAGCTAATAGGTTACGTCTTCTTAGACTTAATCTTGAAGCAGAATCCAATCACGCTGCAGAAACTCGCATTTCGAGACATGAGCCTTTTGAAACCTCAGATACATCTATTGGTTATATTAGTTATTGTGAAGAAGACAACCTATTGAAGACACTAAGCTCGAGATTGAGCATAGGTTGAATGAAATGTGAGAAAACATGTACTACAATTATGACTTGGACGTGATATTCTATTTTTCAGAAGATTCAGTGACAATCAAAGAAGGCGAAGTGCCACAACCATCTTCATCTGAGGAGTCCATAGCCTCCAATGCAAGAGGTAAGAAGAAGGATTGATTTAAATTCCCCTAGTAAATTTCTTTGGTAAGAACATGGTGCAGATTTCGAGGACGAAACCTTTTTGTAAGGGGGGAGGATGTGACAACCAAGACTTTTTAGGCTTTTGTGTAAAAAAAAAAAAATTCTTATAAGCCCATAAGAGTTTCGACCTTATAGAAAATTAGGGTTTTGGAAGCCCAATGAAGTTAGGGCTCACGCCCAACTTGAGGTTTATGCATAATACTTGTCATCCAATGAGGCTATGTATAGGACTTGATGAATCTAGATGGAAATAAGGGAAGAAAGGTGAGAAGGAGCTAGGGTTTGCTTACATGCCTACCATAGGAAGATCTACCACTTTTTGTCATGTGTCACGCATGCATGAAGATCTTTGCTTATAGGAAAAAGCTTTTTGACACATGTCACTATAGGAAAGAGGTTCTAGAAGGAAATGATGGGGTTAAGGAAAAGTAGAACCTAGGGAAGGCCAAGAGGCCATGGACGGCAACAAGGAGAAAGGGGAGTTGCTTTATGCCATATGTCATACATGCATAAGAGGTAGGTAAAAAGTTTCTTGGGAAAGAGCAAGATCAAGGTTGGAAGAAGGCCACACGCCCAAGGGCTTCTAGAAGAATATTTTTTTGTGTAAGAACACTTGAGGTGGATGGCTAGGACATGGTTCTTTGTGCAAAAAGAGACCAATCACATGCTTGTCCAAAAGTATGGTGAAAAAAAAGATCTCCTAGGGAAGAGAAAGATTCGGTAGCCCATGCACTTACACACACACTCCTTACATGCCACTTGGCACTCATGCATACATGTAAGAGATTAAGGAGGATTTGAGTTGACAAAAGACCTTATAGCCACTAGATACATTGAACCAAGATATGAAATGGAGGGCAAAAAGGGGAAGTGAGTTCGGTTTTGGAAGAGGGAGGCATGTAGGAAATTATGCGTTTGGTTCCCAACACAATCAAATGATGAGTTATGGGAAGAGGTCATAAGGCTACACGCCACTTGGTATCCGTGCATGACCTTGTTTCATACAAGAAACTTTTTGAATGCCTATAAAAGGGAAGAAACCGAAAACCCTAGTAGCTTTGGCCATTTTGTGCATTCTCTTGAGGGTTTTGGTCACCACACATTTCCTCCTAAGTTTTTATCATTTTCTCACCAACCAAACACTCATCTCAATATTCTCTTCTCACCCAAACATTCTTTTGAGGATAGGCAAACTGAGGATACTTTCAAGAAGAGAAACTAAGGAAGTAAGAAGCTAACTTTTCTTTTGTTCTACACACACACGCACGGCTTCAAGAGAGAAGAGGGGTTTCAGTTTGAGCCAAATTCATTTAGAACTTATGCGAACTTATACACATTTGAGCTAGAGGAGATAGCTTGTATCTTTGGAAGATTTTCACATGAATCCATAACCTAACATACATGGCTAGGTTAAGGTTTGCTTCAAGGACAGAAAAATGTAACCCTACTTGTTTTAAGCCTTAAAGTATGGTGTTTTGAGGTAAGAGAGTCACAGCACTAGTAATTTGTAGCTATGGTTTTTGTTGAAGATAAGTGTCGGATTCAAGGGGAAAGGGTCTGAAAACTTGGGTTTTTTTGTCTTCTTGAAAAGAAAAATGTTTAAGGAGCACCACACTTGAACACATGGGCTAGGATTTTTTTGAACAATGATCCTAACTAGTATTACATGTGATTTTTTAGCTTGCTTGCTATAGATACATATTTCAGATTTTTGTAAGTACACATCAAACTTGTACTTGGATATTTTATGCATATGGTTTGTGAACTTGTTGGTTATTTCGGTTTTATACGGTCATTTGTGATGTTATTGTTCTTCCATGTACTATGAACATCTATTGATATGATTATTTTAAAAAATAATCTATCCATCCCCCGGTTCCCTAACCGCAAGCCAGACTCCTGGCATGACCAAACCCGGTTCTACTCCACGTCACGGTTTATCAAATATCCCTCCCGAACTGCTTCAATCTCTCTTTCTCCCTCAGACTCACTCGACACATCTCTCTCTTCTCCCTCACCCTCTCACCCTCATTCTCCCTCAGACCTCTCAACTCTCCCTCTTCTCCCTCTCGAAACTTAGAGTGAGTTCACACACATCTTCTTTCTCACCCCGACACCCTCACCCCAATCAGTCCCGAACCCTAGAAGAATTCAGCAATCTCTCTCACCCCTTCTTTCTCCCCCTTCAGCCCCGAGCCGCTGGACCGATTCACCACAACTTTTGAAGACCCATCTCCCTCACCCCCTTCAGTAGAAGGAATCTTCGTCAAAGGTATTTTTTTTTTCCAATTCGTTTTAAAAGTTAAGCACTTGTAGTCAATCCAAGCTTCTGCGAATCTGATTTTGAATTCTATGCATTATTTAAGTGATTGTGTGAAGGCATTTTCTGGTCTATTCTTGAATTTCTTTCTTTGTTTGGTTTCCTGGAAAGGTGGACAGAAATGGAGGAAAAATTATCTGAAATGTTTAATTTTAACTTGAGTCCGCTTGATTAGAAGTCAAAAAAACCTAGAAGTTGAATTTTACTTTTTAGCCTGAAAGTATACGTCTTTTCAAAAAAAATTTCCTCTCAACATTCGGTGATTTTGGAGCGGAATGAATCATGTATTTGAGTGAATCTTACAAATTCTTCATTTCTTCTCTGATTTTTTTGCTCTCTTGGAAAAATATTACGTTTGTTCTATCACGGCTAACAAATAAAGTGATGATGATGAAAACTAAAGGAAATTAGCGAGGTTGAAGTATAAAAAGTAGATTTGAAAGGTATAAAATGCGTACTGATATCTGCATTGATTCCCTCTGTTTTCACTTGCTTCTAATGTTAAAAGCTCTTAAATCTGTAGCTATAACTAAAGATTTATCATATAATAGTCACTTTACACTTACTTAAGAAGAAAGAAAGAGGATTTGTTTAAGAGAGAAGGCCTTAAACCATCGGTTTGGAGCTTACAAGGTGTAGGAATGAAAGCTGAAAAATTCCTACTGCAGCTGTTGCATATTTCTGCTATTGTTGCTGGCATATGTTTATGGTGATGAAAACTACTATTAAGGCTTCTGTTTGACTGTTTTGTCTCTCTCTCTTAGAGTTTCTGCATTTTTTTTTTAGACAACTGATACACCACAACTTTTGAAGACCCATTTGCCTCACCCCTTCAGTAGAAGAAATCTTCGTCAAAGGTATGTTTTTTTTTTTTTCCAAGAATGTTTAAAATGTGTATCTTTGTGTCAATGCTGCATTTATACATGAAGATTGAACATCCCTTATTTTGGACACAGGAAGAAATAAAATGTCAATTCTTCATTTGGGCAGATATACTTCAATCTGTAGTATCTGAGAAGAACTTGACAAGAGAGAATGAAATTCGGAAGAGGGAGGATGCTTTGTTGTTGCGTGAGTATGAAGCTCAAAAAGAAAAGGACAAACTAATAGAGAGAGAATTCGCTGAAGAAGCAAGAGGACGAACTTCGAAGAAGGATAGTAGAGAATAGGGTTGTACGTATATTGTTGTGTCTATATTGGATTGTATCTCTTGTAATAGTTTTTAGTTGGTTCTGAATTTAGATGTATAATGTTAGTTTTAAATGTAATTATGACAAATCGGATCCTAATATGTATGATATATTATCTATGAATACTCATATGACAGCTTATATGGATATTAACTTCAATGTTCTGCATTTGTAGTTGGCATGACAGCTTGTGTTGTTGGCATGACAGCTTACTTGGATATAATTATGACAGCCCAGAAGGATATAATTATGACATTTTTATTGATCTTTGGAGTTGCCAATATTTTGGGACTTAGTTGGCTTTATGTCTCAACTTACAATGTCTATTCAAATTTGATAATGTCTATTCAAATTGCTTGTAACAATTGAAATTACAGGTTCTTTACATCTATAATTTGGTAACATCCATATTGCTCATGCTTCTTTACACTCCTAAGATTCTGGAAATCGCATACCTGGGTCGCAAATCTAGATTTATTTTATTAGTATATCCTTACATATATATATATTATTATATATTTAGTACTAAATATTTTTCCACAACAAACTTTAATATTTTCATTAGCAGCACAACCTTAATTAAAGCACTACTAACAAACTATCAAACCAAAGGCTCTTCATATACAAATCTTTTTACAGATTTAGCAAGATTGTATCTATTGTAACTTCACAATTCATTACGTGGTTATATAAATATCTTTACAAAAGTCATTCTCCCTTTGTAAATAATCTGTGCGCTTTTTATGTTGACCATTCATTTCAACTTCATTCATCACCTCCAAAATCTGAAAGTTTCCCAATTTGTATGCCCTGCCATAACCTCCAATAGGTTGATTCTGCCAAAACTTATATATACATGCCAGAAGAGTCGATAAGGACCAAACGCATCACGTATTTGCTTCTGCAAGATTATCAACAAGATAGTAAATGCAAAGAGAAACATGTACATATTCCTACACATATATAATGAAAAGGACTCAGATATTTAGAATGTATTCACAAATATTTAAAGCACAGTGGAATGCGAACGCAAGCTTCTAAATCCCAAGAAATAAAATATCTCCAAATATTGGCATGTTATGCTTGACTTCAAATGGGATCAGATCCAAGATAATATTCTCTACACTCCCCACAATTCAATTGAAGAAGACCAAGATGATGATGTTCACCCATAAAATTGGCACTTTTTCTACTGCACAATTTAGTTGGCAGCTCATCTACTTAAAATGAACACCATATTTGACACCTTGCAGGCACATTGGCCTTTTGTCAACAGTGCTTAGTTCTTTTTTTATTTTTGTCTGTTCTATTAAACTCATTCAAAATGGATTAAGAGGAAAAGTACCGAGTTTTAAAAGGAAAAAAAAAAAAAAAAAAAAGAAATTGCAAGAACTTAACATGGGAACCTGTGTAAAGGAGCCCCATTTCCTGGAAAGTGCACAACTATACCAAAACATAAAAGAAAAATGACAATATGCTGATCTCGATGGTGTCTAAATTAATAGTTTAAGTTCTATAGTGAATGTTTACTAGTACAAAGCTTATATATGATGTCAAAGCAGTAAGGAAAAAAACCCCCACAAAACCTCATCTTTCAGATCCATCTTTAATTGGGAGAAGTCATCCATCCATTAAAAGAACTCTTAATGAATCCCATGATTAAAAAAGAAAAATCCCATGATTAATATTTATATTGATTTGTTTTTTTTGGGTTGGTTGGTGTACATTTGCTTGGACTATGTTATTTGTACAAGATTTTATGGGCAAATCGCATTTTGCATGTCTCAACTTTCTAGTTATTAAGTTTATAGCCATTTTGCAAATTCTATTTAATCGTTTTATACCAAACACAAGGTAGCTAGATGCAATTGCATGTCAGTCTTCCCTCTGGTTTACCTATAGCAGTGTGATATCTTGTTTATGAGCTATAAGCAGTTTCTTTTGTGTCTTTTCATTTGAGCACTATGTAATTAGGCCGATAGAATAATAATACACATTAAAGAAAAAAAGAGAGAAACCGGATGGCAGTATCCCAATTTCATATGAAATCTAAATCTCTTGTCTAATTCTTTCCACAGAAGATAGCAAGAAACTTGCACACTTCTAAAGTGAGAAAAAAGAACACAAAATCATGGTTCACTGATGTCTTGAGTGTAGATATAGTCTGTATGGGCAACCATGGACCTTCTAATAAAAAAAAATTCGCTTTCTAAACCCCTGTAGCCATCATCAGTATCCATGCCCGATTCCTCCTACCACCAAATATATTTTTTTGAAGAAAAAAAATCCATCAATCTATACATGTATATGTAAGCATTTATTGTATGAGGAAGAAATAATTAACTAATACTGGTGATAGTAACGTGGGATTGGGGGATGGGGGCATGTGCAAGTGCGATTCTGCCGGCCAAGTAGTTGTTAGGAATGCTGAGAGTGGTCTAGCGAAGTAAAGCCAAGAGGAAGGAAGTGATGCTGCTGGCCATTTTTTTTTTTAGTACTCTTCAATGCCAAGATTGGATTCAGCATATACAGTGAGTGAGTAAGATCTATGGACAAACGAGGAGCGATAAATGGAGCAGGATAGAAGGCAGTGTGCAGCAGGGCAGTAGCAGTGGGCAGTAATTGTATTATCAGTAATCCTGAATGAGCATTGAAATTATGCAACACCAGACAAAAGTCAACCCATTTAACAGGTTAGTGGCTCAGTGCTATATCCTTCTTCTTAAGAAACATCACCATATTTAGGGACATGGATCATCGAGAGAACCACTTTTATCATCCCCTTTCTTCCTTGATGACAATGCAATTTCTGTGTGATGGGAAGCTAGCTCATTGTTAGTGCTGGTGTTCATATAAGATAAAGGGCTATATTTAAATGTTAAAATATTTCAATGTCTCTGCAATTTATGAAGCCAAGTTTGAATTAGGCTCTCTGATGTGAAACCCCATAACATTACTAAGAAATAGGCATTTAAAGGCCATATTTTTAAGAGCTTTTTTAGGAGGAAATCGTGCAAGCTTGTTTAAACTAATAACTAAATCATTTACTGACCGTACTTCATTTACTTGCACAAAGGCAACAAACAACCCTATCCAACTAAACATTAGTGGACCAATTTGTTTCACACAAACTATTCTACCGCATATATAGCCTCATACATACTGTGGCGCCCCCAACTTCCATGTACGGACACACACGGAAATCGAGACACCCGGGATGATGACAACGTGGTCACGCACCCCATCGACATGTGCTGAGTGTGTGCAATGCAACACGTGTACAATAAAATACGCAGCGGAAGGGTTAAGTCAAATAACTAAGTACCATAGTTTAATACAATATCAGAGTACTGAAAATCCACATGTCAACATAATACAATTTTATTTACAAAACAACATCAAATCAAATAAAATACAATAAGCAAAAGCAACAATAAACTTCAAACATAAATATAGCCCATGTCTCTACTCCTCAGGTGGAGCCGCATCCTCGGGCTCAGCCACATCAAAACCTGCATCAAAATTTACAGTCCCACAAAAATGGAACCGCAGGTAAGTAAAACCCAGAAAACTCAAAGACAATAAATATATTTAAACAACCAACACTATGCATGCACATGATGACCCAAGCGTCAAATCCCGAGAAAACACATTTCTCGAAAAACACAATTTTCCCACTTACGCCAAAAACACAATTTGGCATAAAACTAAAACTAGGAATAATTACATTAATTTCAATTTTAACCGTATGCACCATGGCCTCCCCTAGGGACCATCCACATACTCTGGCTTCCCATCTTCACCCCACGGGTAACGACCGTGCAAGTGATACATGAGTGATGCCCAGTTCCGCGCCCACCGTGTACATAGCCAGGCATCCTCTGACCTTCGCTAGCCCGAGGAGTCACGGAGTCGAATCAAGAGCGCTACCATCCCGTCCAAGTCCCGGGCATAAGCCCCAGGGGACGACACTCAGTATATTCCGCTCCCGAGTGTCCAGAGGAGCTCTACCGAGATAATATCCCATCTCAACTTGGGGGCGATACACACGCACCCATAAAACCTTAAACACAGTTCCTTAAAACACACACACACCCACGCATGCGTGCACAATGCCATGAAATCAACAACCAAACAGTTATCAGCACAACCAGATAACCAATTCACAGTTTATAAAACAAGTTAGTGCAAAAATATATTAAAGTCTTAAAAGTCTTTTGGAGAAATACTTACAGCGCTTGATAATAATTTTAGGAAGATCACGGAGGAACTGGAAGCACCAAATCAGCAACTCCAGTGTAAAAACACTGTGGCCGAATACACTGCAAACTCAAATTTCAACGGAGTCAAACGAAGACTTGAAATTGATAGGGTAGGGCCTAATGAGGTCGGTGAAGCTAATGGTAGTGGTGGTTGGCCGTGAATGGCGGCGGAAATGGGTGGTTTATGGCCGAGAATATCAAATCGGAAGTGGAGCTCGCACGGGCAGCTCTGGCGACAGATCGGGGCTGGGTTTGGGTGGAAAAAATTGCTGGAGGGCCGGTGATGAAATGGTGAAGAAATGGTGGCCAATGATGGCCGGACGGCTGCGGAACGGCGAGGAGAAGCCATAGGCTTCGCACGGCTCACGGCGGCTAACGGCAGCGTTAGGCGGCCTGAAAACTTATGGGTGAGGTCGCCGGTGGCTGAGGGACCGAATGGCACCAGCGGTGTCGACCACGGTGGCCGGCAACGGTGACAGTGAAGAAGAAACCGATCGCACGTGAAAGAGGAGAGAGAGAGAGAGTGACGCGCGGGAATGGGCCGAACGGAAAGAAAGATAGAAAAGAAAAGAAAAGGAAGAGAAAAAGGAAAGAGGAAAAGAAAAGATGGGGGAAAAGAAATGAGGTCCAATCCTCACAACTTTCGAGTCACAATTGATTCTCAAAAACACTATTTTTAAACCAGTAAATTAAATAAATAAAAACAAACTCAAAACTATCTAAAATAAAATATTAAACTCGAGTAATAAACATACTTTAAAATAAAAAGGAAATTAAATCATAGAACACCAATTAAAATCATAAAAGCACATTAAACTAATCTCTCTTAAACACGTTAGATTAAATTAAACGGCTAAAAAATAACTATTAAATTAAAAAAAAAAAACCCTTCAATAAAAAGCACGTAAAAACCGGGGTGTTATATTAAAAATCATAAAATAAATCTAACGAAAAATTCAACAAATTT
>QEOT01122859.1:0-38470 GCA_003123785.1 Pterocarya stenoptera
ACTTTTTTTTGTTTTTTATTATTTTTTATTTTTCTGGGAAGTGATTTTTAGTGAATTTTTTTTTTAATGTTTAAAGGTATTTAAAAAGATATTTAGAAAAAAAAAAGTGTAATTATATTTATCAGTAAAATGCAGTGGTACCTTTATCGATTTCTTTAGCTTTGTCCAATAATGATACATGTACAATTATTTTTATAATTATCTTTTAAAATGAGAATATCTATGTAAATTTATGTTATTTTTATTATAAAAATACTCATAATTTAAAACATAATTATATAAATAATTGTAAAAAATTTGTCTATCTATCATTTTCCTAATTTTATAATACATAGTTACATACTGTATACAGGCCACAATAAAAGGCAACATTGCACGCACAGAAGCCCATACTTCCATATACAGGCTGAAGACTGAGCCTAGGCCACAAAACAAAAGCCCATTGATTCCTGAGTTCCAATCATCTATTCTGGAGTCGTTGACAAAGATCTCCACAACCTTTTCTCCTAAATTCTTAATTGAATTAATCTTTACATCATCTTACACACCACACACCATAAATTTTTTTTATTTTTTTTATTTGTTTCTCTTATTAAATGTGTATTATATGGATGATGAATAAAAAAATATAATGTTTCAAGAAGAGTAAAATAAAAAAAAAATTTGAAAAAAAAAAAAACACATTGGTGTGTGGTGTGTAGGATGATGCATAGCAATACTCGTTGGTGTTGGCTTCATCATGCATGCATGTAAGAGTAACAAAATTAAAATAAAATAAAGCAAAATAACAATGATAATGATACTAAGTAACAACAATCGCGAGATCTAACATCTGAATTCCAGCTAATTTATCATAGCTCCATCCATTTAATTAAAAAGATTGGGGTTGTCTAAAAAAAGACGAAGAAGAAGAAGAAGAAGAAGATTGGGCAAATCATATTACATTAACATATATATATATAGATGTCAGACAATTATCATCAAATTAAATAGATGCCAAACAACTCATCATGATGTGATACAATTAATCAAGCCAAAAAAAGAACTGATGGTTTTACAAGTAGTGTTTACCCTATGATCTAGAAGGTTTTCGATTGACTTTGAAAGCTGATTTCTTGACCTCATGATCCTTTGCTCTTCCTCTCCTTATTATTATTTTACTGCCGAGAAGAAATTACCTTTAATTTATAAGTCACAACGTTTAATATATCATCACAAAAGTTTAGCGCATTAGCTAGGCTGAAGATCATCATGAAGTAGTCTAATTATATCTTATCAAGAAATCTTAAAAGATAATATGTAACTTAAATTAAATGTTTTTCTTCTCTTTTGGATATATTGTATAACAAAAATTCTATTTACAATCGGGGGAACCGCAGGGGGCACCGCGTCCCACATGACCGGTTGTTTTAAGAAAAAAAAAAATCTTATGAAAGAAAAATAATGAGGACGTCTCATGTGACTGGCTTTGACAAAGTCAAACTCTATAGATTCTCACTTTGTCCGGTGGTCTTGATTTTCTAGAAGCACAAACTCACAATTTGTACCGTACATCAACATAAATGGGTGTCCAACACACGCGTACGACCCAGATATTATCTAGCACCATCATAGAGAGTCTAGGGATGTAACATTCTTTGAAGATCTATTTCCTTTTAAAAATAAGTTAGAAAGACATTTATCTCCAATAAATTTTCCTTCCACCAATAATTAACCTACCATCATATCTAATTATGAGATTACATATGGATTAGAAAATGAACTTGAGAGAGGAAAATGAGGTAGAAAGAAAAATGTTTTTGGACATGATTTTTATACTTATTCTATGGAGGAAGACCTATTGACGTTCAAGGATGCCATGCTCTCTATTGATTCTACTTTCTAGAAAGAAGCAGTAGATAATGAGATTGAATCTCTTAAGACTAATGACACTTGGAACTTATGTGATCTTCCTTCTGGATGTAAAACCATTAGATGTAAGTGGATTTTTAAAAGGAAATTAAGACATGATGGTACTATTAAATTTAAAGCTAGGCTGGTTGCAAAGGGCTTTATACAAAGAGAGGATATCGATTATTTTGATACGTATTCTCCTGTTTCTAGAATAACCACAATTCGTGTTCTAATTGCTCTAGCAGCGACCCATAAACTTGAGATCTACCAAATGGATGTAAAGACTATATTTCTTAATGGCGATCTAGAAGAAGAGATATACATAGATCAACCAGAGGGGTTTGTGGTTCCAAGACAGGAAATGAAAGTTTGTAAACTTATTAAATCTCTCTATGGTTTAAAGCAAGCCCCTAAACAATGACACCAAAAGTTTGATAAAATAATTTTATCTTACGATTTCAAGATAAATGAATCTGATAAGTGTTTATACACTAAAATAGTTGATGGTGTATACATGATGCTATGTCTTTATGTTGATAATATTCTCATCTTTGATACCAATATAGATATTGTTCTTGATGTTAAAAATTATCTAAGAATTTTAACATGAAAGACATGGGAGAGACACAGATAATTCTAAGTATTAAATTAATGAGATATCGTGATGGTATTAGCATAAATCAATCTCATTATATTGAAAAGATTCTTAAAAAGTTTGAGAAATTTGAATGCAAACCTGTCAGTACTCCTCTTAATCATTGTTTGCATTTAAGTAAGAATCTTGGAAATCCTGTGTTACAACTGAGATATTCTCAGATTATTGGTACGTTACTGTATATTGCTAATTCTACTAGACTTGATATTTCATATGTTGTGAGTAGAGTTAGAAAATATTTAGTAAGCCTGATGATTCTCATTAGAAGACATTGGAAAGAATTTTTAAATATTTGAAAGGAACCATGACATATGGTATCCATTATTCTGGGTATCCCACTGTATTAGAAGCATACATTAATGCTAGTTAGATAACTGATACAGTAGATCGTAAGGGAAAGTGGATATATTTTCACTCTCGGTGGAACAGCTGTGGCTTGGAGATCTTCCAAGCAAACTGTGATTTCACGATCCACTATAGAGGCTGAATTAATAGCCAGGATACTACCGGACATGAGATAGAGTGGCTTAAGAATTTATTATCAGAAATTCCACTAGCTAGAAAACCAATGCCAGTTATTTCTGTTCTTTGTGACAATCAGACTGTGATAGTGTTTGTAATAATAAAAACTTTAATCATAAGAGGAGACATTTGAGTATCAGACATTCTACGATAAGATACTTGATAAAGAATAGATACCTGACTTTGAAATAAAAAATAACGTATATCAAGGGGGATGGGACTGAAACCCATTAATTAAGTCATCGATAGCGGCAACCCAATCTTCGTGATTGAAAATCCCAAGAAGAAGGTTCAATAGAAAAAATAAACTATTTGAGTGACTGGATAGTACTATTAAAATATTATAATAGGTCCATCCCTAGGGTGTGAGTACTACAAATGCAATGGTAAAGGAAAGCAAAATGCTTTGAATGAGTTTAATACTAAGGTGAGGTATTGAATTGCAGGTACTCTTGGAGGACTAATCTTTGTGAGTGTGACTGTGGGGTTGCAGTCTATGGTAATTGGGCTATTCCCTAGAGCGCTTATGAATCCAAGATACGGTGTACAATCTTTATGAACTACCTTGAAAGAAACCTGATATATACCGTACTATGTGTGTGGTGTGGAAAGCCTGAGTTAAAAGATTCTGGTTCAAGACTTGGTTCACCATGGATCTTTCAAATGGAAATACACTAACACTAGGTAGATATTCAAAGCCACAAGCTACTTCTATTGATGCACAGTACTTAGTCCAAAGAAAATCTTATTCTATTATGTCCTTTAAAATATTTTAATCAGGTGGGGGATTGTTGATTTTTCAATTTAGAAATTATTAAAATATTTAATGTAAAGTAAAAAATAATGTGAACCATTGTTATTGTTCAATGTATCAGTTTGGTTATGTAGATTTAAATGAAAATGTGTCTTGGTAACTTAAACCAATGTATGCCTTTTAGGGATATGAGTCTTAACCGCTTGCCAACCAAACAAAGGATTGTGTCCTTTGGTGAATTAGAAACATTTTTAATGTATTCTCTAATATTTCAGAAGTTGTAACTTCTCAAAAGTGTTCCTTCATTTTAGTTGTGCATTTACACAAGTACCATTTCATTATCTATAAATAGGGAACCTCAACCATAAATTCATTCACTCAAAATTTTCTACAAAAATTAGATAAACACTTCCTTTTTCTTTTGCCCTTCTTTCTTTGGATTTTAGCTATTTTATATCGGGTTCGAGGATCTCCTTTTGTGTGCACCGACGAGGAGATTAACAAGAACCGACGTTGTTGTATCTTGAGAGTAGACTGTTAAGAAACCTAGTACATGTTTAAAATTGGAGGCGGCTGAATCTACTCTAAGAAAAGCATCTATCACAATGTGCCTCAACATCGGGTTCTCTCTTTCTAATTTATTCTTGTTATTTTACATATTATTTAGTTTACAAAACATTTCAAAATATTTCCCAACACCTCTTGCCACCGGTCGCCACGATTCTGACGAGAATCAAGTCAAGGATGACGATGACGAGTACGAATTTTTAGAGAAGCATGAGGATGAAGAAGAGGAGGAGGAAGAAAGAGCGAGTAAAGAAGAAGAAAAAGAAAGATTGAAGAAAGAGAGTACGATTCCTTCTGTCTTCAAGCTCGTGGAAAACGACGACGTTCCAGTAATGCCACACCGGACATAATGCTGCGGGGGTTCCTTGCGCAGTTGCGAGTAGAATTTCTGATTATATAAAGTGTAAATATTTAATTAAAAATGTGCAATTAACTAGACCTTTAAAGCAATACAAACTCAGCGAGCTGGGAATCATTGCCATGCGTAAATACTTGGAAATTATATAAGGAAGTACGTGGGATGTTTCAAATTATGATCACCATTGACGGAAAAGAGCAAATTATTAAAGTGATCCAAAATATTAGAAAGGGACAAAAAAAAACATTTTGTTTGTCGGACACTGATCGATCCCCGGGCCATGATCAGATCATATAAACTCCCTACATTATTCATACATTTTTTTTTAAATTAAAAAAAATCATAATATCATTAAAAAAAATTTCTTAATTATTAAATAAATAAGTATTGAGACCCACTGTCCGGACATATCATTGGGACACCAAGGATTTTTCATAAATATATATATATATATAGTAATGACAAATTGGCCTTCCTTATATTAGAATTTGATTTAAAGGGAGTCTTTTATTGTTATTTGTTAGTTTCATTTGTTGATTTATGTTTCCACGGTATTATCATATATATATATATTATATATTATGAGAAAATGTACTTGTAACTGTGAATTATATAACCGTCACGTAATTAGTTAAAAAAAAAATAAAACATGAGATCTACATGAAAAAATTAATTTTTAATAGTAGACGCCACTCTTTTTCAAAATGATTATGCGGTATTTATGTACTTTACAGTTACAGTTGTACGTAGAATTACTCTATATATATATTTATATAGATGTCAGACAATTATCATCAAATTAAATAGATGCCAAACAACTGATCATGATGTGATACACTTTGAACATTTAGATGAATATGGCTTTTTTTTCAAGCCAAAAAAAGGACTGATGGTAATTTTACAAGTAGTGTTTACCCTATGATCTAGAAGGTCTTCGATTGACTTTGAAAGCTCATGATTTCTTGACCTCATCCTTTGCTCTTCCTCTCATTATTATTTTATTGCCGGGAAGATTTGATCTTTTGGAGATTTTTATATATTCCTTAGTTCTTTGTAGTACAACATGATCAGTGGTAGGGGTACACAATTAATGGACGTAAAATTTTTTCTCTAGCCTGCAGATTATTATAAACTTATAAGTCACAACGTTTAATCATAACAAAAGTTTAGCGCATTAGCTAGGCTGAAGATCATGATGTAGTCTAATATCTTATCAAAAAATCTTAAAAGATAATATGTAACTTAAATTAATTTTTTTCTTCTCTTTTGGATATATATAGTGTAAATATTTAGTTAACAATTTGCAATTAATTAGACCTTTAAAGCAATACAAATTCAACGAGCTAGGAATCATTGTCATGTGTCATTATAAGAAAAATGGGTATTTGTGGTTATTATTTTGTTACGAAAATGATTATTTATTATAAAAATAGATTTATTTTAACTAAAAATAGTTATTTTATTAAAAAATAACTAGTCCTAAAAGGTATTTTTTTATAGTGTGAATATTTTGGAAATTATGATTCCTAGCTCGGTTAAGGATGTTTCAAATTATGATCATAATTGACGCGCGGAAAAGAGAAAATTATTAAAGTGATCCAAAATATTAGAAAGGGTCCGAAAAACATTTTGTTTGTCGGACACTGATCGATCCCCGGGCCATGAGATCATATAAATTCCCTACAATATATATATATATATTTATATATATTTATATATATATGTTTCCCTAGCTCATGCAAGTTGTAGAGGACTAGTGTTGACTGCTGACTGCTGACTGCACTATATTATGATCTCATGCCTACGCGGTTTTGAAGATTTATTCTTTAATATTCCTTTTTTTTTTTTTTTCGTTTCTGGCAGTGTACGTACGTCCAAAATGATCTTTCGCAATTTTTTAGAGTAATAAAGAACTGTTTTTATGCATTATAATCGAGTCATATGCTGACTGCTGACTGCTGACTGCACTATATTATCTCATGCTTACGCGGTTTTGAAGATTTATTTTTAGGTTATGTTTGGATGTTTTATCTTATTTAAAATTTTCATCTCATCTCATTATTATAATTTTTTTAAATTTTTATATAAAATATAATAAATAATTCAACTTTTTCAAATCCCAATACAATTTTTTCAAATTCTAATTTAACTTTTTTAAATTTTCAAACTAAAAAATAATATTTTAAACTTTAAAATAAAACACAAAATTTTCATCTCATCTTCCAAACATAATATTCAATTTTTTTTTTTTTCGTTTCTGGAAGTGTACGTACGTCCAAAATGATCATTCGCAATTTTTTAGAGTAATAAAGAACTGTTTTTATGCATTATAATCGAGTCATATGCTGACTGCTGACTGCACTATATTATCTCATGCTTACGCGGCTTTGAAGATTTATTTTTAGGTTATGCTTGTATCTTTTATCTTATTCAAAATTTTTATCTCATTTTATTATTATAATTTTTTTAAATTTTTATATAAAATATAATAAATAATTCAACTTTTTCAAATCTCAATACAATTTTTTCAAATTTCAATTTAACTTTTTTAAATTTTCAAACTAAAAAATAATATTTTAAACTTTAAAACAAAACACAAAATTCTCATCTCATCTCTCAAACATAATAGTCAATCTTTTTTTTTTTTTCGTTTCTGGAAGTGTACGTACGTCCAAAATGATCATTCGCAATTTTTTAGAATAATAAAGAACTGTTTTTATGCATTATAATCGAGTCATATGCTGACTGCTGACTGCACTATATTATCTCATGCTTACGCGGTTTTGAAGATTGCTCGGATGTTTTATTTTATTTAAAATTTTTATCTCATCTCATCTCATAATTATAATTTTTTTAAATTTCTATATAAAATATAATAAATAATTTAACTTTTTCAAATCCCAATACAACTTTTTCAAATTCCAATTTAACTTTTTAAAATTTTCAAACTAAAAAATAATATTTTAAACTTTAAAACAAAATACAAAATTCTCATCTCACCTCCCAAACATAATATTCAATCTTTTTTCTTTTTTTTTCGTTTCTGGAAGTGTACGTACGTCCAAAATGATCATTCGCAATTTTTTAGAGTAATAAAGAACTGTTTTTATGCATTATAATCGAGTCATCGCCTATATATTGGACGGTCCTACACACCGAAAAATTCTATCAAAGAATTTGTACAAGCTGGTCATTTGGTTTTTTTATTTTTTATATATATTTTTTATATTCTTAAATATTTTAAAAAAAATTCACAACATTATTAAAAAATATTTCTTTAATTATTAAGCTAACAAAAAATATTGAGACTCAATGTCGGGATATATCATCGGTACACCGAGCATTATTCATATATATATATATACACACATACATACATACAATATTGTTTGAAATGTAATATCTCTTTATCTGCGTGGCCTGATTGATATAAATCTCAATCTTCAAAATGGAGGTATTGCATGAGTTTCAAATCCCCTCTCCAAATGTATCAAAAAAGAATCTATTGATCCTGTATGCATGATCCTATTGAAATTGCATTTGAATAGTGAAGTATCCACCGCCGATGCATGTTTCGGACTCCAACCCTCTCTTTTTGTGTCATTTTATGTTGGATTTAGATACACAGTTTAAATAAGATGAGATGAGATATTTTAAATAATAGTTATATAAAATATTATTAGAATATATTTTTTATTATTATTTTTATTGTAGAATTTAAAAAAATTAAATTATTTATTATATTTTTATATAAAAATTTGAAAAAATTATAATAATTGAGATGAGATGAGATAATAATTTTATGTAAACAAACAAAGCGTTAATCTTTCTAATAGAATGATGGCAGTCTCGTGAATAAAGCCAACAAGGGAAGGTGGGCTATAAAAGACACAGACGAGTTAGCTTGTTTGAAAGGGTATCACATGAATGAGGAAAGGGTCATATGGACGTATGAATGAATGTTCAGGCGTGTTTACAACTTAGGGTTTGGACCCCACCATTCCGTACGTGTTCATGATGATTAATAATCGTTTAGGATGTTTGCGTGATTGACGTTGAATTCTATACTATATTGTATTTCTTTCTTTGGGGAGAGATCTAACTACGAGAGCTTTGGTTTTGTAAACTCCCACTTAAATAAAGAGCATAATAATATATATAATGTATTGTTGTTATTTCAAAAGCTCTTTCCAAAGTCTTCATATATCACAACTCCAAACATGACAATAAAGGATGAAAACTGCTCCAAACTTATTTTCGAAAACTAGGCAACTCCATCCTTTCATCCCCCCCAACCTGCAAACCAATCTTTCATCCTTTTCGCTGTGCTTTTCATGACGATAACAGCTCTGTCGAAACATAATAAACCATGTATATATATATATACATATATATGTAAACAGTAGAAAGAAAGAAAAAGAAAATTAGTAACACATGCAACAAAAGAAGTACGGACGTACTATGGTCTAGCTAGGATTAATGTACTGACGTACCCGTTCATTGCAATCATCTTTCTCTTAATAGGACTGGCGGTGACAGTTCCACCGTCTTGGTAGTTCAATTCGATTCTCGCATTATCCCTGATCTCGGATGTCGATATTCTTATCTTATCTTCTTCCAAGGCATTCCCAAAATAAACGAGCACTTCATAGTAACGGTCGAGATTGTTTTGAATCCCAATATCCGCATAGCAGATATACCTGTAGAGAAATGATAAAACAATTACTCCATTATAATTTTTCTACAATTTTTTAATAAAATAATATTTTTTTAATACTATATTTTAAAATAAATACATACCTGTGCTCACCAGCAGGGATTTCACCTGGACTCGCCTCTGATCGAAAGCCGCCCGGATGCACCATTACATCCACTGTCATTGGGACATCGGACAAGTTTTTGATCATTGTGTTTCTTGACCAAAGTCTGACCCCCATTGGATTGCCAAAAACTAATTGCGAGATCATAATTAGCAAAGAGAAATTAGTCATGTTTTTTACAAGTAAAACAAACTTCGTACAATATATATATATATGATGATTTTATTGATGTCACTTCCGAGGGTTCAACAAGAATGGTCATGAGAAATATGATTGGTAACATATATCACGTTTGATTCAATTAAGCCTAGTTAGCATGCAGCTTGTCCCACATATATAGAACTTAAAGTGGGGAAAAAAGATAGAAATTAGGCTAGTCTCTTTAGATATAGAGATGGTTTCATCTCATAATTTCGTCATTATAATTTTTTCAAATTTTCACACAAAATATAATAAATAATTCAATTTTTTCAAATTTTAAAACAAAAATAATATTAAAAAATAACTAATAATATTTTATTCAAATCATCTAAAATTATATCGATTATCTTATCTTATCTTATCTCATCTCACTATCTAAACGAGCCCTAATCTTGTATGTACGTAGCAGAACTCCCACATAGAACTCTCAGCTTGCATCATAGTACGACAGGCTTTGAAGTGATAGTACTGATCAAGAAGGTTCGTGCATGAAACCGGACAAATAGAAGAACAGCAAAGAAACATGAACATGGCTGTCTACCATCATTAATGCAGAAAAGGGGTTATTCCATATATAAATGAATGCGAAAACTGAAATCAGAAACAAAAGATGAGGATTCATGATCTAGCAATTTCATACTTCCAAAAGAGATATTAGTCATGAGCCTTTAGCAATGACCTCTGAAATATTACAAAGAGGCAGGCATAATTCAGTCAATTACACAAAATCGATGATCAGTGGTACGTAATACGTATATGATTCTGGTATTACCAATATTCAATGATAAATCTGGATTTAAGGGTTAATATATTAATTTTATATAGTAATTATATAAATTAATGACTTAATTTTTATTTAATTTATTATTATTATCTATTATATAAAATATTAAATAATATATATTATCAATTAATAATAAATTATAAATGATGTTATAATTTATTTAGTCAACCAAGACAGCAAAGGTAGTCAGTTAAGGCAGTCCACCAAAGACCAGAAGGTGGAGGCTTATCCGTGGACCGGAAAGGTTAGGGTTGTAAGTAAAAACAAAGCCCCAGGGAGATGCCAGGGGTACACCAATACCTTAGAACTCCCGAGTCAATTGCCACCAGCTCCCCATGTTGGACCAATTAAATTGGCCATTAATGAATTAGCACCTGGCCTAATGAAAACAATTATTCTGATCACAACGTCGTCAAGTCGTGATGATCAACATTAATGCTAGCTAGCTAGAAGAACCGCAAAGAAACAAGAACATGGTTGTCTACCATCAATATTAATGCAGAAAAGGGGTTATTCCATTTATACATGAATGCGAAAACTGAAATCAGAAACAAAAGATGAAGATTCATCCAGCAATTAGTTTCATACTTCCAAAAGACATATTAGTTAGCCTTTAGCAATGACCTCTGAAATATTACAAATTAAGAGGCCAGCAGGCATGATTCAGTCAATTACACAATATGGATGATCAGTGGTACGAATATGATTCTGGTATTACCAATATTCAATGATAAATCTGGATTTAAGGAATTAGCTAAAGTACTTTGTGATCGATCAAGATCAACATAAAAACAACTAAAATCTGTAGCAAAAACATACACAAGAAAACAATGAAATAGCATCCTAAAAACAGATGGAATTATAATTCTTCATGAGCTTATAAGGCAAGAAAATGATCAGAAGGCGCAAAGCAAAGATATATTTACGAGAGAGAGAGAGCTTACTCTGCCGGAGGAGTTCCCCGGAGTGAGTATCAGTTTCCGATCTTTAATTACTACCTTCTGCGTTAATAACCATCGATGCTCTCTCTCTCTCTCTCTACCTTATACACACACATATATGTATATATATATATCTATATATATATATATATCAAAAAATCTATTTGCACGCGGCTTGGGAGCCCGCGTACCGGTCCCTCCCTGATGGGGCCCAGAATTCCATTTTGTTGAATGCTGGGTGTTTGAATTCCAGACCTGCATCTGCCTGCATCATTTCGCCATTTGAAGGCACATAAACCCAACAAAACAGAATAACTATTAACTTCTAACAAAAATGTCATTTGAACTTAAGAATAAAATTTCGATCATTCAATGATCTGCACACTCTTTTTAAGACGATTTTAAATTTGTTATAAAATAATTTTGTCATAAAAAAAAAATCAAAATCTTCGGAGGGAATAAAATTATAAAAACAATATTACTTCCAATACATGCACGAAGCCTTATTTTTTTGGTTTTCTTTTTCCCATATATTTTGGCCCAGGGTGTTTTTATGCCATAAAACATATCTACTAGTTCTTTTTGCTAAGCAAATATTCATTTCTTTCTTGACGCAAATCGAGAAATGCTAACTGCAACAAATAAAATTATAAAAACAATTACAAACATAAAAATATTAATATAATCGTAAAATAATTTTACTATGAAATAAATCAAGGCATATTAATTTATAATTTTTTTAAAAATTATTCTAATGGAATAAACATTTTTCTTTGATGTAAACATGTGGTGGAGTTGATTGGCCCAAATTAGGCTTGTATAGTTTTCGGTTCTGACCGGAAAAACTGAACGGAATGAAATATTGGTTCGGACTGGAGTGAACCAAAAACTCTACTGATGAGTTTCGGTCCTACAAATTGTGGACCGAAAAAATTTTGTCCCGTCCCACAGTTTATAAATTTTGGATTGACTGGACTGGACCGAGCTATATATATTTAAGATATTTTTAATAATTTAATACATTGATTTTATATAATAAATATATAAGTTAATGATGTAATTTTTATCTAATTTATTATTATTGATCATATAAAATATAAAATAATATATGCTATCAATTAATAATAAATCATAAGTCATGTGATAATTTATGTCATTATATGTAAATAATTAATACATCATACATTCATACATACTCTACTATTTATACTTGATTAAAGTAATTAGGAAAACTTTTTTAAAATACAAAAGTTGTAAACAAGTATGAATAATCTATGTACAAATACAATGATCAAATTATTTGATATTCATTAGTCATATATAAAATATATGGCATTATCAATAATTATACATACTAAAAAGTAAAGTCTAAGTTAGTAAGTAGTAACTATCAAAATATAAATATAATTATAGTTAAATATTTTTGTAATGATTATAGTTACATAATCTACATTAATAATTCACTTAATTTTAATTTTAGTAATTTAAATAATTTTTTATTCATTTATTTGTAAAAACAAAATGAAACAAAATAATAAAATAATTAGATTAGTCTAATAACTACCGGTCCAGTCCGATCCCTATAGATATTTGGTCCGACCGGACCGGACTGATTTACTGTTACGCCCCTAGCCCAAATGAAAATTTTCTAAATTAATTATGAAGCCAGGCCCTGGCCCATAAAAGAGTACTTACTAAAGGAAGAGAAAGATGCATGTTGGGTGTAATTAATGCCAAAATGTTCGATGCCATATATCTCAAATCAAGACTAGAGCGCAAAGGATTTTTCTAACATGAGGAGTGAATAGCCATATATAATAAATATATAATTAATATTATGAAAATTAATTAGGCGTAACCTTGTTTTGCATGCATGGCTTCGACAATTGACCAATGTTGTTTGGACATGGTCAATTGTTTGTTTGCAACGGTGATCAGTCTCCGACAATTATTGCCCTTTATCAGCATCGTCGACACCAATATTAATTCATCCACCTTGATCCCATGCAAAACAAACCTGCGATCATCCCAAAAAAAAAGAAGAAAATTGTTTATTTCCAAATGAATAAAGGGATTTAAAGCCAAAAAGAAATATTACATGCATGAGAAGCTGGCAAGAACCTTAGGCAAGAACTTGCACAAACATCAGACACGTACGATAGCTGATACATGATGATGATCTCGATCGATCTTCTGCTATAGAGAGAAAGAGGCCGAAGATGGAACAACCTCGGAATGCTTGTTAATCCTTGTCCTTTTTCTTATATATATAGGTAGAAGCGACTGAGAGTCTGAGTCCCCTCAGCAATTTCCTCGATGATTCTCAGAAAGCAGTGGGAATTAGAAAATGGAGGACTTGTTCTGGGGGCATCAGGTGTAATTTCACAACTTGATATTTATAATACATGGCCAGGGACTCATTAAAGATATGGACTGGATCCATCACAAGTGGGCTTATTATTGATCAGAGCCCAAATCCCCCCCCTCCCCGCAAAAACAAATTAATTATTTATTTTGTCTTTTCTTCCTGTTAACAAATTATTTTGTTTATGTAAATAAGTTTACCGATCGACCAATTAAAAAGGTAAATTAATGTAATAAATGTCATTCTCATGGAAAAAACAAAATATGTGAGAGAAAATAAAATATAATTCTTAGTGTTAATTAATTAAAGATCTAAGTTGGCGAAAACCTACTCCCTTAACCACTTGCAGTAATACTAATAGCTCCATTAATATATATTTAACAGAATGTGATATCTCATACTGAGTAATAAAGATAGATCGTGAATGGAAATATCCTATATTGTTTGGAAATGAGAAATTGATCTTGCTCTTTTTAATAGTTTCAATGAGACTCCAATTATATTATTGATTAGTTATTTTAAAATATAATTAAATTGTACAAATTAAGAAATATATATATAGGGTGAAAAAAGAGCGACAAGTACACAATCATATATATGAGGGTAATTACTAATATATATATACATATATTATATATATAAATTGGATATGTGAGTTAAGAAAGATCCGTTGGATGAGGGACACGTATTTTATATATAATAAAACACATGAGACGTCACAATCGCACATGTCCTTCATCCAACGGGTCCAGCTCTAGTACTTGGTTCAAGAGTACTCAAGCCATCTATGTGAGCAAAATTAGTCTTTCCATGATCAGGCTGCAAGAGGCTGCAATTGTTCTCGAGAACACTTTTTAGTTCTTTATGATCTTCCAATTTCCACAATACTGACTTGCTTTTTCTGGCTGTGTGTTTCATCAAGATGATTATCCTAATAAAAACAAGCAATAAAAGATCAAAGAATTACATTAACACGAGCAGCAAAAGATCATTAAGGAAATTAATAATTAAATTGTTCAAGAAGCAACATCATCTACGATTGAGTCATGTACGTACCCATTCATCTCAATCAGATTTCCCTTGACACGATGATAGTTGACCTTTCCGATCATGTACGTCAATTCAATTTCCTGATTGTCCCTTATCTCGAATGTTGGAATAGTTTTCTTGTCCTTTTCCTAGGCAACGTCGAAGTAAGCAAGCACTTGGACGTTACGGTTGAGATTGGTATCAATACCAAAATCTACAAAACAGATATACCTGTTCTCCCCAACTGGGATTTTAGGCACACTCACCTTTGATAGAAAGTTGCCAGGATGCACTATCACATCCACTCTCATTGTGAGATCTGACTTGATTTTAATCATGGTCTTTCTTGAATAAGGTCTAATCAGCATTGAATTGCCAGACAAAATAACTGCAAATCAAGCAAGAGATAATTTTAATTGTAATGATGAGATAAAATGAAACAATTTCATTATCAAGTCTATGTTCTTGACAAAAACTCCAATCCAAGACCTGACTTCTCAAGTGAATTAGAAATTTAAATCCGTGCATGTACAACCACCATGAACATATATACAAACAATAAATTAAGAGCTCAAACTAACAGAAATCAATGAGAAAATAAGGAGAAACACGAAAAACACTATATAGCTTTAGCATATAGCACAGACGATTAGAAAGTCAAACACGAAGAAAAAATATATCTTAAGAAGTTCAAAGGCTCGATCGATATCTTTTACCTTCAAGATCAAGTAGTACTACTGCTGCTATTTGCTAATTACTGGAATCTGGCAGATATATTAATGGAATTTTCGGCACTTCGGTCTTAATTGATACCAAAACCCTGGCTGCTGTACTGCTTTTATGCGTCGGAGGTGGCTAGGCATGACGCAGAGATCATGGAAGGAAGCATGCTTTAGTTGCTTCGGCCTCAAGTTTCTAATCTAACGTTGCCATGGCGTGTAATCAATGTTGTGTAATATATTTTAGGGCCTTCGTATTAAAAGGCTGGGCTTCATAAAATGTAATAAATCTTGCCTGGACCAGCCCTGGATAGAGAAAAGTCAACAAGAAGATTGACGCAAGAAATAATAATGATAGAAAATGCTTGGGGACAGAGAATGGTGTCCCAAAGTGATGGATACTTTTTTTTGTTTTTTATTTTATTTTTTAATTTTTTGGGAAGTGATTTTTAGTGAGTTTATTTTTTTTAAATGTTTAAATGTATTTTAAAAAATATTTAGAAAAAAAAGTGTAATTGTACTTATCTGTAAAATGTAGTGGCACTTTTCTCGATCCCTAACATTATCCAATAATGATACATGTACAATTATTTTTATAATTATATTTTAAAATGAGAATATCTATGTAAATTTATGTAATTTTTATTATAAAAATACTCCTCATTTAAAACATAATTATATAAATAATTGTAAAAAATTTGTCTATGTATCATTTTCCTAATTTTATAATACATAGTTACATACTGTATACAGGCCACAATAAAAGGCAACATTGCACAGAAGCCCATAAGTCCAGATACAGGCTGAAGACTGAGCCTAGGCCACAAAACAAAAGCCCATTGATTCCTCCAAAAATTGCTCCATGATTTACAAGTGATAAATATTATTGTTTTCACTCATACATATTCATCTAGCACAATCAAGTAGTTATAAGTTGGGGCCTAGGGCATGTGGCCTTATTGCACAAGACACACATCTCCAAAACGAAGATTATGAGTTTGACCCCCTCTCCTAATGTATAAAAAAAAAATAGTATTAAGTTATAGACATATGGAACGATTGTGTCACATTAGCATGAATGATTATGGATGATAAATCTAAAATGAAAGAGTATCATTACCTTTCAAAGCATAAAGTGGCATAAATGGATGGGAATGTTTGGTTTACAAAAAGATCTCACAAAAATAAGGACACATTGATATAACTTGCTTGATACATCAGATTGCGAAATTTTTTTTTAGTGTAAAGTAGATCTAACGTATCATAACTAATCATATCAATTTGTAAATTTATTTTTGTGACACTTCTCAATGAACCTAACACTTTAATAAAAAAACTAACACTTATTTACAAAGGAGATGTAAAAAGAGTTTGTATCCCTACAACCATTATGACATAGCAAACTCTTCTCCATTTTTGTTTTTTCAGCAAGAGAAGAGGGTGGGGAACCCTGACCAAAACCTATTTACAGAAAGTGTAGTGCATACAGTAGAAAATAGCTAGGACAGTAGACTCTTCCCCCACTTAAATAATTTATATTAATATATTGAGTATGTTGGTGTTGGCTTCATCATGCATATCTGCATGCAAGAGTAACAAAATTAAAATAAAATAAAGCAAAATAACAATGATAATGATAAAAAGTAACAACAATCTCGAGATCTAACAACTGAATTCGAGCTAATTTATCATAGCTCCATCCATTTAATTAAAAAGATTGGGGTTGTTTAAAAAAAAAAAAAAAGTAGATTGGGCAAATCATATTACATTAACATATATATATATATATAGATGTCAGACAATTATCATCAAATTGAATGGATGCCAAACAACTCATCATGATGTGATACAATTAATCACTTTGAACATTTAGATGAATTTCGCGTTTTTTAATTAAGCCAAAAAAAGGACTGATGGTTTTACAAGTAGTGTTTACCCTCTATACGATCTAGAAGGTTTTCGATTGACTTTGAAAGCTCGTGATTTCTTGACCTCATCCTTTGCTTTTCCTCTCCTTATTATTATTTTATTTCGATTGACTATGAAAGTTGCAGAGGACTACTGCTGACTGCCGTATATTTTCCGCCTACGCGGTTTTGAAATAGAAAAATACTATTACGTCCACTCAATTTGATACTTCCATTTGATTACTTGGTCAAAGTTTTTTTTTTTATTTAATAATTAAGAAAGTGATTTTAAATGTATTGATGCATTTTTTTATTTTTAAAAAATCTTTAAATATATTAAAAAAAAATATAAAAAAAAACCACTGGGCAGTACACCAGCGGTAAGAATAGGGAGGCAGAGTAGCCCCACCCTTTGAAATATTAGATGACTAGTACTGATGGATGTGATATCTATTTTGTACTGTCGTCAATCTTCATAAACAAATGCAGCTAATTCACGTACGCACGTACGTAAAATATTTAGTTAAGAGTAATGATATACACACAACACATTACATAATACATTGCACAACAATGTTATAAAATGAGAACATTTTTGTAAAATGATGTTACTTTTATAAGATGTTTTACAAAAATCCTCTTTATTTAAAACATAGTTTTGTAAAGTGTTGTAAAAAATGTTGTGTGTAAATCATTTTCCTTTAGTTAATTTGTTAGTGGAAGAATGTTCGTACAGTGAGTCTAAAGAAACACGAGTATTACTGAAGTTTACTGATCTTATAAGCTGAAAGGTACGTGCATGTAACTGTCATTTAGACAGTAAGTCGAGATAATTTGAATTGAAATAAAAGTTAAAAATTAAATAAAATATTATTAGAATATTATTTTTTAATATTTTTAATATTTTGAAATTTAAAAAATTCATTACAAGAAAATGGCTCTATTGCGGCGATTTTTGGTCTGCCGCAAAGATTATCGCCGCAATAAGCGATTATTCATGGCGATTTTCGTAGTCGACGCTGCTTCCAACCCGGATGTTTAAGTGTTATCTTTTGCAGTGATTTTAATACATTTGCGGCGCTAATAACTCGCTGCAAACTAGATTTTAACATTTGCAGCGATTATAATTACAATTACGCCGAAAGAAATCGCTGCAAATATCCTTTTAATGTAACCTGCGCCAAAAGACATAAAATCAGATTTCCCCCCAAATCCCATTTTCACCTTCGTCCCCAACTTTCTTCTTCTCCATTTCTCTACCTGCACATTAAGCCAAACCCACTCAAACCTTTCACTATGTCCCTTCTACCGAATGAAACCTCTAACATCGGTGTTGCGCCAGCCCAGTGATTCTCGCGTAAGCCCACTACTCTGCTCCACCCCATCGAAAACCCACTAATCGTCGTCTTCACTCTCATCAGCCGCGGTATACTAGTGAAAAAAGTTCGATTTTTTCGACTATCTAAGGCTTTGTTCTTCACCATCATCGGCCCTTTTCCTGTAGTAGTGGGTTATCGCCGCGATTTTCCATCCCTTTGTCTCCTCCACTCGGTTGGAGTCGATTTCCCAAGGTAAATTACTCTGTGAAGATCTCTTTATGGTTCTTAATAAAACCGTTTAGGTCAAGTAGAAACAGGGGTATTTTGCTCTTTCAATTTGTGCATAAATTGCTTATGTGTTTATGTATGTCTAATGTAACTGTGGAATTATTATACTTTATTTTAAAATCAATACAAACAATCCTATGTTAGTACTGCAGACCCACAACACACGCACAACACAACAATCACAGACTCTAGAATAAGCACTGCAGAGAACATAGGGTTTCTTGTAGTGAGCCCTTGTTCCTCGAGGAAATGATCCCCTTTCTATAGAGGTTCTCTTCTTTTTATGAAATAGTTAAGCACTTTTGTGAGAAAATAAGATCTAAGAGGTTCTTAAAGCTTAAATTTCAGTTAAGCATCTTGTTAGGTCCAATGATTATTTTATTGTCAAATTTTCACTCATTAATTTACAGCTTAAGAATTTTGAACTCCACGTATGATACACCAGATTGACTATATATAGGATGGTACGTATACTGGTCATAATTTAAGTGTGATTATATATATATATATTTCTTTAATTGGAGGGAGAATTATTTTGGTTTATAATCATGATTTTACAAGAGTCTCTAATTGTAAAATTGGTTAGTCTTTTTGGGTTATATATAAGATCACATGTGCTTTGAGTTTTACTTGAATCTTTACAAATGATATTAGAGATAGAGATAATTCCGAGATAGAAGTAATGTATGNTACAGAACCCGCATTCTTACCCCCAAACCTAAATATATTTTGAATATAGGAATTAGAAATTGGTTTATTTTACTCTTATCTTTGCCCCTCCAAATTACCTAAATATTTTATAACATTAATCAACGTAGAGAACAAAATGAAGCTGTAATACCATGTTTATTAAGAATCTAGCTAACAACATTGATGACACTTTTTACTAATTTTATGAATAACCATAAGCATATTACTTATATATTCGGTCAGGGTTAGATTTTTTCAAGATTTATACAGTAATTTTCATGTCCTAAATAATCATAGATGTGTTAAGTCTCACATTACGTTGGTGAATGTGTTACATGGATGCTACGTCATATATTGGATATATACTTACGAGGTTAAGTACTAGAGATATATATAGGTGAATTTAAGGGACTCCTTGAGCACAACATTAACTATTAAGGTTTAATTTGGTTGTCGAATCAATTCATTCATGTTGAATGAAATAATATACTAAAATGGTAATTAAGTATCTTAGAGACCTAATTATTTAACCTAAGAGGTTAGTATGGAATTTGGTTTTTGTAATTTTCCATACCTGATCATGATAAGTGGTTCAAGTTAATCAATTGGTTTATAACCATGAGTCGGCCAAGGTTCACATGATTTACAAGTACGTAAAGGTCTAAAGCCAAAGCTGATTTCACGTAAAGAACAAAGATCATATATGTGTGGAATCTCCTCCATGACAGCCACCTTGTTCTGCTTTGATCACCTGGCAACCATGCATTAATTGAGGTTTTAGGATGCATAAGTTATGTAAATATTGCTCCCAATGTCATATGCATAGATATGTTTTGAAAAATCTGTTGCGGCATATTCATTATATAATTAATACAAAGAAGTCAAAAAACTCCTAACAACCACACACTGTTAACCAGAATTCTTAACAATAATTTACTAGAATCTGACCTGGACTGAGTATAATTACCCTTGCTTGATAGGTTAACAAACTCTTGCTGGGATGAGTATATTTATACTCTTCATTTTCCTTAAGTTGTTATCTCCTTTAAGGTATATAATGCCATCAACTCTTTCATGTAATAATATTCTTAGGTCTCTTGCTTTTAGGTCATACAAATTTTCTCGAGTCTTTTCTGAGGGCCGGTTTGGCCCAACAGAATTGTTGGCATTAATTTGCACTCTTCGGGATATTTGGAGTGTATTTATATATATATATATGTGTGTGTGTGTAAGTAATTCAAAAGCTTAGAGAATTAGTTTTAGTTTAAGAGAAATACTTTATCCATAAAAATAGAGAAAAATAAAATTACAAAACAAAAATGTGCCTGGGGACCAACAAGTTTAATCTTCATTCTATATTAATTAATGAAATGATGTGTAGTTTGAATGTAAAGAGGTTAAGATATGTGTTTAAATGTATAAAGTAGAAGAATTGCAGCACGATGAACTTGCTATCAGTGAAGGATTATTGTCAGCGAAAGAGATGAAGGTTCCAAAGAAGTGTTGTGGATCTTTTATTTACCCAGGCAATGCATGATATTCTTTATCATGGACATCACTTGGATAATGTAAGTTTTACTTGTCCAACTCTTTCAATATCTTTTGCATATTCTATTAAGGAGCCATATACTTTGATAATCTACAGTTCTTTTATGGTTAGGGTTAGTGCTTATTCATTCTGTTAGGGTCAGCATACTACAGTTTGAATTTGTTCTTTCTAACTATATGAAATAGTCGAATGAAGAGTATAAATATATTCTCCTTGCAATAGTATTAATATATGCTCAGAGATTATTAAATTAACTCCTTGCAACATATTTTCATTCTCGTAGGAGCCTTGCTTGTATCAATTTTGGCATCTCCACTTATATTGGCAATGAAATTGCTGCACTTGCCGCGTGGTTTATGGTTAGTTTGCAGGTGAGTTATTTGAATACTTGGGCACAATCATATGATTTTAAATACTCTTAGATTGGAGTGAAAGTTGGTTCTGTTGAGGTGCTACACCATCTATGAAAAGAAATTCAAGGATTAACCCATTTATTTTTTTTAATCCTTTTAATTTCAGCACTTCCTTTACGCTTCTTTTTTATCTTATTGTGTGATCGAAAAAGGGTCTACTGTAGTTACAAGTGGTTTTGACTCTAGAATATAAACTGCAATGAAGCATTGAGCTGTTGTAAACTGAATATATTGGTCCAATACAGAAGGTTTTAATAAAAATCTCTTAAATCATCTATTTTATAGCAAATATTAGAAGGCTTATTAGTTGTGATAGGGCAGTGGCCAATCCAAAGTGGTTTGAAACTTACAAGGAAGCTTGGGTAGAAGTTATGGTGGCCAGAACATCAGACCATAAACCTATATTAGTCCACTTTATTACAAGAAGAGAAAATGAAGATGGAAGGCATAGATGGAATAAAAAGCCTTTCAGATATGAGGCCAGTTGGGCTTTAGAAGATGATTGTGAAGGGGTGGTTAAAGAAGCATGGAAAAGTGCGCAGCTTGAAGGCCCACAGCAGCAAAGGGTTACTGATTTTCTGAAAAAAAGTAAAGCTGCGTTCCAGAGGTGGAGTTCTAGGAGGAAAAAGGGAAGGAATGAAGTAGAGAAGAAAACCAAAATATTAAAGGATTTACAGGCAGAGGAATGTCACAGTAATGTGGGGGAAATCAGGAAGGTTACTGCAGAACTAAATGTGCTACTCGAGAAGGAAGACTTATGGTGGAAACAAAGGGCTAAAAATAATTGGTACAAGCATGGAGATAGGAATACTAAATATTTTCATGCTTGTGCCAACAAAAGGAGAAAAAGAAATTTCATTAAAGAAGTGGAGGATGGAAACAATAGAATGGTGGGTGGTTTTAAAAGGATTGAAGAAACTTTCAGGAATTACTTTGGCAATGTGTTTCAAACCTCAAGGCCAAGTAGTGAGGAGATAGAGAGATGTCTGGTGGGGTTAGACTCAAGGGTCACGGATGAAATGAATGAAAGGCTGAATAGAAGTTTCTCTGAGGTGGAAGTGGAAGATGCTGTTAAGCAGATGGCTCCTTTAAAAGCCCCTGGCCCGGATGGCTTTGGTCCTTGTTTTTATCAAAGTCACTGGGGGATAGTATCTGGAGAGGTTTGCAAAGCTGCAGTGGACATTCTAAATGGTAACCCTCTTGACCCTTCTCTTAACTATACCTATCTAGCTTTGATCCCCAAGTCAAAAAACCCAAAAAAAGTCAGTGAGTTCAGACCCATCAGTTTGTGCAATGTCATGTATAAAATAGTGTCCAAAGCCATTACAAACAGATTTAAAGGAGTTTTAGGCGAAATAATCTCACAAAATCAGAGTGCTTTTCTTCCTGGGAGGTTAATACAAGATAATACTATGGTAGCCTATGAACTTTTGCATTCCATGAAAACTAGAAAGAAGGGGAAAGTGGGGAGTATGGCTTTGAAACTTGATATGTCCAAAGCCTATGACCGTGTTGAGTGGGTGTTTTTGGAGGCTGTCCTGTTTAAGCTGGGGTTTAGTAAAAAATGGGTGACCTTAGTAATGAAGTGTGTCAAAACAGTTTCTTATTCAGTTTTAATTAATGGTTCCCCGGGGTATAAGTTCAAGCCTTCAAGAGGTTTGAGGCAAGGGGACCCTTTGTCACCTTACCTTTTCTTAGTTTGTGCTGAAGGTTTAAGTTCTCTCCTAAACTTTTATGAAAAAAGACAAGTCACTAGAGGAGTGCAAGTGGCTAGAGGTGGAACAAGTATAAATCATCTGCTCTTTGCAGATGATTGTATTTTGTTTGGGAGATCAAGTATGGAGGAGTGGAGAAAGCTTCAAGAGGTGCTGAAAACTTATGAAAAAGCCTCAGGTCAGTTCCTAAACAAAGAGAAGACTGCTGTTTTTTTCAGTAGTAATACCAAAGCAGAGGTCAAAAAGGCTATTTTGGAAGATGGGAATTCTTTTTTATGTGGAACCTATGAGAAGTACCTTGGTCTTCCTGCCATGGTAGGAAGGTCAAAGTTTAACACCTTTAGAAACCTCAAAGAAAAAATATGGCAGAAAATAAGCAGCTGGGAGAACAAGTTCATCTCACAAGCTGGAAAAGAGACCCTGATTAAGGCTATTTTACAGGCCATACCTACTTATACCATGTCAGTTTTCAAACTTCCAAAGAGATTGTGTCAAGAGATTAATGGTTTGTTTGCAAAATTCTGGTGGGGAAGACAGCAGGAAGGAAAGGGGATCGTGTGGAGGAAATGGGAAAAACTGGGGATGCAAAAAAGTAGAGGTGGTTTGGGATTCAGGGACTTAGAGAGCTTTAACTCAGCCCTTCTGGCAAAACAAGGTTGGAGGCTTCTTAATTTCCCTAAGTCTTTGGTTGCAACGATTTTCAAGGAGAAATACTACAAGAAATCCAGTTTCTTGGAAGTAAAACTAACCTCTCAACCATCTCTAATTTGGAGAAGCATATGGTCTGCCAGGGAGGTTTTAAAAGAAGGAATTAGATGGAGGGTAGGCAGTGGGAGTGACATCAAGATATGGGGACATAAGTGGCTTTCCAGCCCCTCTTCTTTCATGGTACAATCACAGGTAGCAGTGCTGCAGGAAGACTCAACAGTAGAAGCTTTAATTGATAAACAGAAGGGTGAGTGGGATGAAGAGTTGATTAGATCCATTTTTAAAAATGAAGAGGCAGAAAATATACTCACCTTACCATTGAGTAGAGGTAGATCAAAAGATAAGATGTTTTGGGGACCCTCAAAAAAAGGCATTTTCTCGGTGAGAAGTGCATACCACCTACTCATGGATAAAAAGGAGAGGATGAAAGGAGAGTGTTCAAGAGGCATAAAAGAAGATGAAGTATGGAAGAACATATGGAAACTAGAAGTACCTGCTGTAATAAAGATGTTTTTATGGAAAGCAGGAAACAACTTACTGCCTACTAAAGTGAATCTGTTCAAGAGGGGAGTGGTGAAGGACAAAAAATGCCCTATGTGTGAAACAGAAGAAGAAACTGTGATGCATGCTTTGTGGGAGTGTCATGCTGCAAATGACATATGGGGAAGTGATACAAGCTGTGTTCAAAAGTGGGACAGATTTGAAGAGGATTTTCTGCTATGGTGGGATAAATGTAGTTTGACTCTAAACAAGGGACAGCTGGAGGAGATGGCAGCAATTCTTAGAAAAGTTTGGTTTCGAAGGAATGGTGTGGTTTTTGAAAATAAAATGGAATGTCCTACTAAACTAATGCTATCTGCTAAGTCTTATGTTAAGGAATACCAAGCAGTGCAAATTTTGGGTAATACAAGCAGACAAGGGCAGAACAGAGTTGAAAACTCTATGAGTTGGGAAAAACCTGATTATGGATATATCAAAATTAACTGGGATGCTTCATTGGATCAAAAGAGGAAGAAAATGGGTGTAGGGATTGTTATTAGAGACGAGAATGGGAAGGTTTTAACTGCTGTGTGTGATAAGAAAGAACATGTAGAAGAAGCAGTCATTGCAGAATGTCAAGCATTGAGAACAGCAGTGGAGTTGTGTAGTGATTATCATTTCCAGAAAGTTAAGTTTGAAGGGGATGCAAAGGAGGTTGTCATGGCAGTGTGTAGTAAAGAAGAGCTGCTGACTTGTTATGGCTCACTAATAGAGGATGTTAGGTATCATTTTAGACACAATACTGACTGGTCGATACAATATGTTCCAAGAGTGAAAAACATGTTTGCTCATACCTTAGCAAAAAAAGCTTTGATTATAGAAGAAAAGAAAGTCTGGTTAGAGGACTTCCCAGAATTCATTGTGGGTTGCCTCGATAGAGATAACAATTGTTTTACATGATATTTTAATGAAATTCAGAGGTTTATTCAAAAAAAAAAAGAAAAAAGTTGTGATGTGCACGTACAGATCAAGAATAGGTAATACAATTTTTTTTTTTTTTGTTATGCCTAGAAGGCTTGTTAAAATCTCCAATTGGACTGCATTAGCTCCTTTTAAAAGGTATGTAGAGGGTAGCCCTTATTTTGTATGTAAAGTTGCTCATAGACATCTTATTAAATGATAATTTTACAATATTTTGAATGAGTTTGGTTTGAATAACTGATTTTCTGGGATACATGATTCTAGACTGGACATGAGTAATAGGTATGGTTTCCACCTCGTGAGACCTTACCTCTATTCTTCCCTGCATTTTCTACATAAGCTAGTATGGCAGTTTTCTAAAGTTCCATTACTATCTTGAACTTCATAGTAACTTCTCAATACATCAACACAAAAATGAGTAAGCTACAAATAATTTTCCAATATTCACACTTTAAATTATTTGTCATCCCAGTCATCCCAGAAATTTGAGGATTTTCTTGAAAGTTAAGTAACATATGCTTTGACTTTATTAGATTTTGTCTTTGGAGGTATTGGCATCAAACCCCAATAAAGAGGGAGAAAAAGAATGTGACATGTAGTGTTTTTTTCCTTTCATCTATAATATGACACCTTGCTTATTGTAAGTTTTTGCTTTATAATAGTTGAATGGAGTGTAAAAGGCAAATTTGTTGCATTTCCTCAGAAAAAAAAGTCATTTGCATTCAGTCTTGAAGATTCAAGGAGCGACTGTGCATGCAACTGTCATTATAGAAAATTGTGAATGGTGATGCTGAAGTAAACTGCAGCATAAAAGGTTTGTACCTGCTTTTATTAAAATTCCTCTCTCTATATAGCTTGCTTCATTTGTTTATGGTTCCCTTATAATTGTTTTTTTCTTATTCAAGGACATGTTTAGTCTTTTGTCTTGTTTGAGTACTTCAATGACAAGAATTTTTCCATAGTTTATGCCTTTTTCTTTAAAGTTTGTGTATAAATCTGTCTTATTGATGCCCTTTTTTGGCTCATCAATGACTATAATTGGCTTTGATAAAAGTGGCAAGAGAAGTGGAGGGGCAGCGGGACTGGTGGGTGGTTTGGCATGAGATCATACTTAGTTGTTGTTTTTTTTATAAGTCCCAACATCTAAATCTGGGTGTTGGATATTGGAAGTGATTGATGGATTACTTATATTGAGGTTTGCTTAACATGCTTCCATTGTTGACATTATGTTGGTTTAAACAAATAGAATGTTTTTATATATATTTTATTTCCCTCAATTCTCAACGCTGTGAATGCACTGCTCCTTTATAATTGCTCTAATGGTGTGTACTGATGCATTTTATCTATAACTGTCAGATTGGTGTTTGTCCAGATGGAAATATCAAATATCCCACAAGTATAAGGCATTGATGCAATCTTGTAAGGATATGTTCTGCCCACCCCTCATGCACATGTGCATATTATTATATCTGACTAGATATAATTTATAAAGATAGAGGAGCATCAGTTGACATATTTGAATGATGTATTCTCAATATTTAGTAGTGTAGTTCTAAGTTTTGGGTTCCGATTGGTCCACCCCAGTGTATATATCCCACAACTACATTAATGTGAATTCCCCACCTCAATGGATGAATTGAATGCCATTAATTTATTAAATTGGATGGAAATGGTGCTCAAAGATTTGAAAACGGGAATCCTATGTGTTCTCTAGGCATGTATAATAAAAGTTCAATCTTTTTCCTTTATGTTTCATATTTCTAAGTATTTAATATCATAAGGCATGGGTACTCTTGGATAAACACTATAAGTGTTATATAGCAATAAAACAATATTATTTTACATGACAACATTAAGTGCAGTTTTTCTTATTAACACAATATTTATCTTATTATTTCAGGTCATTCACTTAAACAATATTACTTGAAACTAATGTTTTTTCAAGTAATAATGTTTAGTGACTGACTTGAAATAAGATAAATATTGTTTTAACAAGATAAACATTTATATATTAGATGAAGTGTGAAATTGAAGCCCAGCCAACTTCTCTGGGCAAAAAAAAAAAAAAAACAAAGAAGATCAATTTCGGCAATTATTGATCGCCGAAAGAGTGTTAGATATATAAATAATCGATGAAAAACATCAATTTCAGCGATTTTCATGTACAAAAAAAAAGACTGGTTATACGGCATTAGCTATTTCGACGATAAGCAAAATCGTCACAATAGCATCTTTGCGGCCAATAATTCTACATTAGCGGCGATAATTGTTCGCGGGAAATAAAACAGAGCGACGAAAATATAATATCACTGGTAAAAATATGGAATATTTGCGGCAATTAATTTCACATTTGCGACGACATTTTTCGTTGCATTTAGGATAAGTTTGGGGAGTAAGATGAGAATTTTGTGTTTTGTTTTAAAGTTTAAAATATTATTTTTTAGTTTTGTAATTTGAAAAAGTTGAATTGGAATTTGAAAAAGTTGTATTGAGATTTGAAAAAGTTGAATTGTTTATTATATTTTGTATGGAGATTTGAAAAATGTGTATTAATAAGATGAGAATTTTGTATTTTGTCTTGTGTCCCAAACCTATCCTTAGTGTTTCTTGGTGATTTAGTGGGACACTGAGACCAACATTTCTGGCGATATTTAGTGCTTTTTGCGGCGACTAAATCGACATTTAGTCGCCGCAAAAAGTCTTTTTCTCAACGAGTTTTTAAAATCCAATTGATCAAAAGTGGCTTTAGGATTTCGTTGAACTTGCAGCGATTAAAAATTGTCGAAATTGATCAAATGCAGTGATTTTGTTGGGTATTTGCGACGATTTTGAGCGCTGGAAAATGTCTGATTTCTTGTTGTGAAAATTGAATTGTTTATTATATTTTTTGTGAAAATTTAAAAAAATTGTAATAATGAGATGAAATGAAATACTTTCACTATCTAAACCGAGTCTACTCTACTTCTTTCTATCAGCTTAATTATGTGAAATCACCACTTATATATATAAAAAAAATTTAATAATTTATATTTGTCTTAGCATATTCTTTTTCCTTCGTCGTAATTCAAAGAAACTGCAATATTCTTTGCGAACAAAATATGGTGGACATTATAAGGCAGACCTTTGGATATATATTAGGTATATATATATATATAAGAGATCAAGCAGCTAGGTAGCAGATCAATATGGCAGTCCTAAGATCATGTCTCGCCCACTTCTTTTGAAAAAAAATAGATAAATCTAAGATTCACGTAAAAAAAATCATTTATTAATGGTACTGGATTCCATTTTTTTTCTTAAAAAGAGTGCGTAGAATTTGCATACCTTTATACTGTATTTAATATTATTCTTTACATACATGTATCACAGTAAAAAAAAAAATGGGACCCCTAGACAGAATTGCTGGTCCCGCCACTGGTCCCCCAACCTGCAAACCAATCTTTTTTTTAAGGGCGATGCTAGACCCACCGTTTCCTTTTACCGTTTTTGCTTCCCGTTTGACGTGGCCTGTTTTTTTTTTTTTTTTTTTCCTTCATTTTTTGCTTCTTTTTCTTTCTTCCAACGTCATGTTCCAGAATCCCCTTCCATTTCATCTCTCTGAATTTTTTTTTCTTTCATTTTTGCTTCCCTTTTTTTCCTTCCCAAGTCATCTTCCTCATTTCATTTCGTCTTCTCCATTCCAATTCATTATCCCGAATCCTAATTCCATTTCGTATCTCTGCATTTTTTTTCCTTTAATTTTGCTTTCCTTTTTTTTTTCCTTCCCATTTCGTCTTCCCCCCTCCCACCCATTTCATCATCAACGGCTGTATGACGTCAAGAAAGGAACATGAGATTAAAAAAGAAAAAAAGTAAAAAGGCAAACACATAGTCCCATTGAATATCGATACCATTCAGAATACCCATCCAGTAATTATCAAAACTAAAGCATCATAAGCATGTATACCATTCAAAATTAGGAAATCAAAAGAGAAAAAAATTGGGCCTGCAGCGAAAATGCAGATCCATTAAGAAATTGAAAGAACCAAATGAAGGAGGCATGCATCTATGTCGTAAAGACCATATACAGCTGAAATGAAAACAGAAAAGGACTGAGAGAAGGTAATTAGAGTATCAATGGAAGACATAATCTGAGGAGATCTGAAAAAGAACGAAGAAAAGCCAGAAAAAAATTACAAAAGAACAGTGAGGGAAGTAGCTAGCTAGGGAATAGTAGCACAGTACAATTTGAGGGAGATGACGAGAGAAAGAGAAAGATAATCGGCAAGTATGGAGAAGACGAAATGAAATGGCGAAGAAAAAATAAAAAATAACATGCCACGTCAAGCGGGAAGGAAAAACGGTAAAAGGAAACGGTAGACGTAGCATTTTCCTTTTTTTAATTCACTTTCCACAATAAGTTGATCATCTTTTTCGCTTTGCTTTTCATGACGATAACAGCTCTGTCGAAACATAATAAACCATGTAAATATATATATGTAAACAGTGGAAAGAAAGAAAATGAAAATTAGTATATTGATTAACACATGCAACAAAAGAACTCTGTACATACTGTGATCTAGCTAGGATTAATGTACGTACGTACCCGTTCATTGAAATCATCTTTCCCTTAATACGACTGGTGGTGACAGCTCCGCCCTCCTGATAGTTCAATTCGATTTTCGCATTATCCCTGATCTCGGATGGCGAGATGCTTAACTTATCCTTTTCCATGGCACCCTTAAAGTAAGCGAACACTTCAAAGCCACGGTCGCGATTGTGTTCAATGCCAATATCTGCATAGCAGAGATACCTGTGGAGAAATGATAAAACACCTACTACTTCACTATTTTTCTACAATCATAGAATAAAATAATATTTTTTTAATACTATATTTTAAAATAAATACATACCTGTGCTCACCAGCAGGGATTTCACTTATACTCGCCTTTGATAGAAAGTTGCCAGGTTTCACCATCACATCCACTCTCATTGGGACATTGGACATGTTTTTGACCATTGTGTTTCTGGACCAAAGTCTGACCCCCATTGGATTGCCAATTAAAAAGTAACTGCGAGATCATAATTAGCAAAGAGAAATTAGTCATGTTTTTTACAAGTAAAACAAACTTCGTACAATATATATATCATGATGATTTTATTGATATGTCACTTCCGAGGGTTCAACAAGAATGATCATGAGTAATATGATTGGTAACATATATAACGTTCAATTCAATTAAGCCTAGTTAGCATGCAGCTTGTCCCACATATATAGAACTTAAAAGATGAGAAATTAGGCACTGGTTGGATATAGAACAGATGGTTTCATCTCATAATCTCGTTATTATAATTTTCTTAAATTTTCATACAAAATATAATAAATAATTCAATTTTTTCAAATTCCAAAATAATAATAATATTTTAATAATATTTTATTCAACTCATCTAAAATCATATCATCTCATCTCACTATTCAAACGAGGCTTAATCTTGAATGTGCGTAGCAGAACTCCCACATAGAACTCTCTTGCATCATAGTACGACAGGCTTTGAAGTGGATAGTGATCAAGAAGGTTCGTGCATGAAACCGGACAAATTAATAGAAGAACAGCAAAGAAACAAGAACATGGTTGTCTACCATCATTAATGCAGAAAAGGGGTTATTCCATATATACATGATGAATGCGAAAACTAAAATCAGAAACAAAAGATGAAGATTCATCTAGAAATCAGAAAAGGGGTTATTCCAATATTATTCAATGATAAATCTGGATTTAAGGGTTGTGAAATCCTTATGACGTTCATTGAAGGATTTAAGGAATTAGCTAAAGTACTTTGTGATCGATCATGACCAACATAAAAACAACTAAAAGCTGTGCGCAAAAACATACAGGAAACCAATGAAATGGCATCCTAAAAACATGAGATGGAATTAGAATTCTAATTCATGAGCTTATAAGGCAAGAAAATCAGAAGGCCAGCGCAAAGCAAAGATATATTTACGAGAGAGAGAGAGAGAGAGAGAGAGAGACAGAAAGAGGGAGAGAGCTTAGTCTGCCGGAGGAGGTCACCGGAGTGAGTATCAGTTTCCGATCTTTAATTACTCCCTTCTGCGTTAATTACCATCGATGCTCTCTCTCTCTCTCTACCTGAGATACATATATATATAGATATAGATATATACATATATATATATATAAAAAAATCTATCTGCACACGGCGTGGGAACGCAGCGTACCGGTCCCTCCTGATGGGCCACATTCCACTTTGTTGAATTCTGGAATGTTTGAAAGAAAACCAGACCTGCATCATTTCGTCGTTTGAAGACACATAAACCAACCAAAATATTGTTATTCAACGTACGGTTTTGGCATTTTGTGGTGACAACCAGTGGCGGACCATAGGGGCAGCGGGGGGCCACGGCCCCCCCTAAAATTTTGAAAAAAAAAAAATATGTATATAGATATTATTTTTTTTATAATTTAATAAGATTATATTAATCTTATTTGGTGTTGGCCCCCTCTAAAAAATTATTTTTGCCCCCTCTACAGAATTATTTTGATTTTTTGAGTGTCTTTATATTATTTTAATAATATATTGTTCTTGACATATCATATAATTTTTTAATACATAGGTTCTATTAAATGTATTTTATTTTTATTTTAGATCTTACTATTAGATTGTTCTATATACCGCAGAAAAAATTATACAAAGATAGAACAAAAAATATTTATTATAATTTTAGCTTTGCTTGGCCTCCCTAAAACAGATTCCTGGTTCCGCTACTGGTGACAACATTCAACAAAGTACTACTCTAAAGTGGCCGTAGCATGAGATGATGAGGAAGGTGAGTAGGTAGTTAACGTCCAAAATTAGGTAAGAAATTGATGGCTCTACAATCAGCTGCCCTATCTTTGCATTGGTGCATCTAGAAGCTTTGACTGGCATGTTAAACAGCTGCTGAACACACACACACAGAGGCATGTTATCCCATGACCTTTCATTCTTCTTTCCATGCTTGTTGTCTTATGACTGGCCTCTCCTTTTTTTTAGGTTAATCAGTCTTCCCTCTTTTTTGATAAGTTAAGTAGTCTTCCCTTCTGGTTGCCTTATTCTATCATCTCTTGATTTCTATGATTGGATCTACAACTTTGACTTTCAATGATCTTGGGATTGCACCTCATAAGCTAAAAGGGTACCCTGTCAAGTACCTTATCCAGTATGGTAAGAGCGGCCCCAAATTTGTCTCTACGGCCGGTGAAAAATTCTCTCCTGATGCATGGCCATGAGGTTCTATGGGTTTCTATTCTAAATGTTTTTAGTTCATCTGGCTGAAGACTTTGATAAGGCTTGTAATACCTCTGATATTTCTTTTAGCAAATTAAAATAGATTTTTGAGTGCATGAATGTTGTATCTTCCATTCATGATGTAGAGTTCAGATCTGTGTTTGATAAAAATTATGATTAATAAAAGTCAAGATACTTCGTCTCTACATATGGCATGTTTACAAAAGTTTTGATATAATTAAATTCTAGATAGATAACCTTGGAAAGTTACGGTGTCAATTTGAAACCAAAAGCTTTTACGATCCTTATCATAATTTTATTTATCTTGTACACACATGTTTAAGCATAGAATAACTATTAACTTCTAACAAAAATGTCATTTGAACTTAATAATAAAATTTCATTCTATCATATTCTGCACTCTTTTTAAGACGATTTTAAATTTGTTATAAAATAATTTCGTCATAAAAATAATCAAAACTTCGGAGGGAATAAAATTATAAAATCAATATTACTTCCAATATTACATGCACGCAACCTTATATTTTTGGTTTTCTTTTTCCCATATTTTTTGGCCCAGGGTGTTTTTATGCCATAAAACATATCTACTAGTTCTCTTTGCTAAGCAAATATTCATTCCTTTCTTGACGCAAATCGAGAAATGCTAACTGCAACAAATAAAATTATAAAAACAATTACAAACATAAAAATATTAATATAATCGTAAAATAATTTTAGTATGAAATCGATCAAGGCATATTAATTTATAATTTTTTTTTAAAATTATTCTAATGGAATAAAAATTTTCTTTGCTGTAAACATGTGGTGGAGTTGGTTGGCTCAAATTAAGGGTGTATAGTTTTTGGTTGGACCGGAAAAACTGAACGGAACGAAATTTTTGGTTTGACTGGAGTGAACCAAAAACTCTACCGATCAGTTTCGGTACTACAAATTGTAGATCGAAAAAATTATGTCCGGTCTCAGAGTTTATAAATTTTGGACCAGACTGAATTATATATATTTAAAATATTTTTAATAATTTAATATATTAATTTAATAAAATAATTATATAAAATAATTATATAATTTTTATCTAATTTATTATCATTATTTATATAAAATATTAAATAATATTTACTATAAATTAATAATAAATTATAAATTATATTATAATTTATATAGTCAACCAAGATAGCGTCCGCAGGTAGTCACGAAGGTACACTTAAAGACATCGTCCGAAGGTAATCAGTCAACGAAGACAGGCTCCCAAAGGTAGTCAGTTAGAAGGTGGAGGCTTATCCGTGGGAAAGGTTGGGGTTCTAGAAATTGTAAGTTAAAACAAAGCCCCAGGGAGATGCCAGGGGTCCACCAATACCTTAGAACTAGTCAATTGCTCACTAACTCCCCATGTTCGACCAATTAAATTGGCCATTTAGGATAAGTTTAGGGGGTGGGATGAGAATTTTATATTTTGTTTTAAAGTTTAAAATATTATTTTTTAGTTTTGGAATTTGAAAAAGTTGAATTGGGATTTGAAAAAGTTATATTGAGATTTGAAAAAGTTGAATTGTTTATTATATTTTGTATGGAGATTTTAAAAAGTGTAATGATGAGATGAGATAAAAATGAAAAATCTCATCTTATTTTTGCCGCCAAACCTAATCTTAATGCCTGTCCTTTTATTGATCTCTGTTTGCTATTTTTTTTTTTTCTCTGCAATGATTTCATGTGCTAGAGTTGAGAAAAAAAGGTTCTCAATGATTTCATGTGCTAGATCGCATGATGAGACGTTCTTTCTATGCATGCTTACATATGTATGTATGTATATAGTATCATATGCATCTTTTGGATGCGAAATTCATTGGTCTAAAGAAACCAAACGAACAAAAACCAAAAGGAATGAAGAAAAGATGTGCATCCTATTTGATGCAAATTATTAATGCGATTTTTTATGAAGAAAACCATACTCGATTCAACTGAAAACCACTAGAAAGTGCTGATTTATGTAGTGACTATTTTGGAATAATAAAAAAAAAGAATTTGCATAACCACGTGGAATATATATTGATTTATATTGATTTCAAACTTTTTTCCGTTTGGTCCTATCCGGACCAAAAATTTCGATTGAGAGAGAATTAACCTGTGTTGTGATATGTATATGCAGGATGATGGGCAAGCGCACCAGATGGCCCATACTCTTGGGGATATTGCTATCTTAGGGAACAAAACCCTGGATCCTACTATGCTTCGGATCCAAATTATCCTTGTGCTCCTGGCAGGCAATATTATGGCCGAGGTCCTATCCAACTTTCATGGTCGGTATACATCAGTATCACCTTTACAATTACATTATTTATATGACTTTTTGTGTTTCAATTATACTTATTTTTTTGTGATGTATACAAAAAAATGTCATTATTCAGGCACTACAACTATATGGGAGGTGTGGAAAAGCCATAGGAGTGGACCTATTGAACAACCCTGACCTTGTGGCCACTAACCCAGTAATCTCATTCAAAACAGCACTCTGGTTCTGAATGACTCCACAGTCACCAAAGCCGTCGTGCCACGATGTTATCATTGGGAGATGGAATCCATCTGATGCTGACAGGTCGGCCGGTCGGGTTCTGGGATATGATGTAATCACAAACATCATCAATGGTGGACTGGAGTGTGGTAAATGGTGGAATTCTAAGGTGGAGGATCGCATTGGGTTCTATAAGAGGTATTGTGACATACTTGAGGTTGAGGTTGGACCGGATCGAACTATATATATATTTAGAATATTTTTAATAATTTAATATATTAATTTTATATAGTAATTATATAAGTTAATGATATAATTTTCATCTAATTTATTATCATTGACTATATAAAATATTAAATAATATATACTATCAATTAATAATAAATTATAAATCATCTTATAATTTATATAGTCATCTAGGGCAGTAGCGTCCGAAGGTGGAGGCTTGTCCTTTGGCATCTTCTGTTGTCTACGAAGCTGCCTAAGGGTGGTGGGTGATCGTGCAGGGGCTAACGTGTACATGGGGCTAGTTCTCGTTTGAGGTCATGGAGAAGCTCGGCCGTGGGGGCTGTCCCACGGTGCTGCAACTAGGTGCGACTGGTTGCTTCCGTTGTGTGTCCTGCATGGTTTGGAGGTGGAAGGTGGTTCGCGGAAGAGGAGACATGCGGAAGCTTGCTCTCAAGTTTGGGGTGACATTGCTCTATTTCGGTGTAGAAAAACAGAAGAGGAGGAGGAGGCTTGCATGCGGCGATGCGTGCACTGAAAGACTGTCTGTGGGAGGCGTGAGGCGGTGGTCCTCTGCTTAGATGCTGGTGGCAAAGATACGGCTTAGCAACGGCGTGCAGTTGTGAAAATGGGTCGTTGGTTGTCTTCGTGTGCATGGTGCAGTAATGCGGTGAGTGTGGAAGTTGTGCAACGGTGGAAGTTTCTTTCGTGGAAGTTGTCGAAGTGGGTGCACATTTGAAACAGGATGTGAGTAGTGTATAAAGAAAAATCAATTGACGGAGAAGATTAGAGAGAGAGCATTTACAAGGTAAAGTTTATGTGAAATGGCATTGAAGGCGCACGGGAGAGGGAAATAAAATGATGAGGGAGAACAGTTGTTGAGAGAAATTAGGACGTGGGTAACGGGGAACGAAAACTGTCAAGGAAACCTTCTGGTGGGGGAGAGAAGATAGGGAGAAAAATTAAATAATAAAAATAATAATGAAGAAGATAAAATAATAATAATAAATAAATAAAATAAAATAAGAGTACATACACTACTCATAAATAGAATGGTTTTTCTTAACAACAGTGTTTCTCTATGGGCCTGGGCTAAGATTGGGCCCGAGTGTTACATCTCCGGACAGGACCGGACCGATTTACACCCCTAGCCCAAATGAAAATTTTCTAAATTAATTATGAAGTCAGGCCCCGGCCCTGGTGGCCCATAAAGGAGTACTATAGACGAAAGGAAGAGAAACATGCATGTTGGGTCATGTAATGCCAAAATGTTCGATACCATCTCAGATCAAGACCAGAGCGCAAAGATTCTAATACGATGAGTGCATAGCCATGTATAATTAATAGATCATTAATATTATGACAAATAATTAGGCTTAACCTTGTTTTGCATGCATGGGTTCGACACTCGACCAATGTTGTTTGGACATGGTCAATGTTTATTTGCAACGGTGATCAGTCTCCGACAATTGTTGCCCTTTATCAGCATCGTCGACACCAATATTAATTCATCCACCTTCATCCCATGCAAAACAAACCTGTGACCATCCAAAAGAAAAAAAAAAATAGTTTATTTCCAAATGAATAAAGGGATTTAAAGCCAAAAAGAAATATTACATGAGAAGCTAGCAAACCTTAGGCAAGAACTTGCAAACATCAGACACGTACGATAGCTGATACATGATGATGATCTCGATCGATCTTCTGCTATAGATCAGAGAAAGAGGCCGAAGATGGAACAACCTATGAATGCTTGTTAATCCTTGTCCTTTATATATATATAGAAGCGACTGAGTCCCCTCAGCAATTTCCTCGATGATTCTCAGAACCTGGTGGGAAGAAAATGGAGGACTTTGTTCTGGGTATCTTCACGAGGTCAATGGGGCACCAGGTGTAATTTCACAACTTCATATTTATAATTTATGGCCAGGCCGGACTCATTAAAGATATGGACTGGATCCATCACAAGTGGGCTGATTATTGATCAGAGCAAACCCGCCCTCCCAACAAATTAATTAATTATTTTGTCTTTTCTTCAAGCTAACAAATTATTTTGTTTATGTAAATAAGTTGACCGATCGACCAATAAAAATGGTAAATAAATGTAATAATTGTCATTCTCATAGTAAAAACAAAATATGTGAGAGAAAATAAATATAAGTTGGCGAAAACCTAGTCCCTTAACCACTTGCAGCACTAATAACTCATTAATATATATTTAACAGAATGTGATACTCCATACTGAGTAATAAGAATAAATTATGAATGGAAATATCCTATATTGTTTGAAAATGAGAAATTCTTACTATTTATAATGGTTTCAATAAGACTCCAATTGTATCATTAATTAATCATTTTAAAGTATAGATTCAAACGTGATTTGAGTCTTTTTTGAAGACTGTCACTTAGGCTAACTTAGAATTTCCACGAGAATTTGAAGTTCTTTCTAATACTGCTTGCAGTGCTGGAGGTGAAGATTTCGGTCATTAATATAGGGAAAAATTAATGTTATAAACCACAAATATTTCATGATATTGTCTGATCTTAATTACTCTTTGATCATGACAAATATTGATGATTCCTTTCATAATGTTTACCTATATATAGTTCTATATTAAATGAGGGAAAACATGATCTTTAACTTCTCCTTCATTGATCAATCACAAATAAATAAATTACAACCGTAATGGAAAGCTAGAAGAGAGTTTGATAATTTGATTGATATATATCCAAACAAAATCCAATATTGAAGAAGTATATATATATACAACCATGCAAAAGAAAAAAAAAA
>QEOT01122860.1:0-38474 GCA_003123785.1 Pterocarya stenoptera
TACTTAACGCGCCAAAATTTCCGTTCGAACGCAAAAATTAAAGTGCCTCATTATCGTTCGAACGGTTAAATTATTAGGGACGGAAAATTTCGTCCCTGAACATACTGTTCGAACGTTCGAACGGTATGCAGCTTCCGTCGTCTTTTTGGGACGATTTTCAATTCGTCCCAAAATAAAATCGTCCCAAAATCTCTTTTTTGTTGTAGTGTCATCTTCACAAGCATCCAGTTTCACGACAACGAGAGGGAGAGTGGACTGCCATGACGTACGGCACGCAGGATCGATGGGAACTAGATAATGATATTTATATAACTATATATTTTAAGATTTAGTTTATAATTAACTAATGTAATAGATATTATATATATTCGCAAAACCATCATTCATTTTTTAAAAAAAAAAACTTATAAAAATATTTAATTGGCCTGCAATTCATCCCCATTTGTTAATATTCCACTTAGCGAGAGTCCTAATTAATATAATATATTGAAAATTGAGAAATGCATGTCCTAATTAATTACAATGTTACCAGATTGTAAAAGCACTCGAAAATTTAAAAGTGTAGTCTTGGTAGCAGCCCAGCTTTGACCGCTGGGCGTTCCCACTTGTACAATTTTTAATTTTTAATTTTATTCTTTTTTTAATTTACAATTTTTAACATTTTTAAAAAATAAAAAAATACATCAATACACTATATATAGTCACTTCTTTAATTAGTAAGTAATAGAAAAAAAAATTGCATGAGCAATCAAAATTGAAGAAATTTATGAGCCAAACTCACTCATAAAATCAGTTTTACAATAGATGATTACTCATTCCTTATAAACATACACAAACTAGACCTTGTACACAAGCAATGTGAGATTATTCCTCAACACCTTCTCTCATGTGCATACTAGTATTTTTCCTAGTCCTTGTCACGGAGTATGTAGTGTGAGTCCCCATTCGTCTTGTGACAGGCTTTGATACCATGAAGAAATTCATGGGCCTAACTCATATCATAAAACCTATTCTGCAAGAGAGGATTGTTCATTCCTTATAAATATGCCTAAGCTAGACCTTGTTCACAGGCAATGTGAGATTATTCCTCAACAAAAATGATGATGCATAATAGCATTATTCAAAGATAAATGGAAGACATGAGTGAATTCGAATGATCCTTTGTTATCTTGCAATGGTTGGAGCGAACCCATGCCCATGAGTTACTAGCTAGCATTTGTGTAATGAACGGCAAGCAAGTTTACAAAGTGAGAGCACAAGTACTGGGCTTAACAAAGTTAAATTTTGGCCAAGGAATAGCTAAGGTGTAAAATAAAGTGTAATAATGGAATCAACAAATGAACAGTGATTTTAACTATAAATTATATCACTGGTCAAATTTGTTGAGCCCAAGGGCTGGCCAAATATTATTTTTGGACTAAGAAATTATCTTTTCACTGCCCGCTTCTCTCTCACGCAAGAAAAAAAAAAAGTGAAAGAAAAACCCACGCACAAAACCCAATGTCTGCCTTTCCTCTCTTTCACTTCAACAAAACCATGCACCGAACACCATCGACTCCCACAGTCGCCACCGTAAGCCACGCCGAACTCCATTTTTCTTTCTCTATTTTTTTTCCTTGGGATTAATGGTTTTATGCTGGATTCTTCTTTGATTTCTAGATTCTCCTAGTATTTTGGCATCCTGGCTGAACGTCTCTTGTGTTTCTAGCCTTGTTCTTTTTCCTTGCAATTTTATTGATTACGTGTGTACATGTTTTTTTTTCTCTTTTGGGCTGTGGTTTTAAATTTTGTGAGCCATAAACTTTAATACAATCATAAATTTTAATAAATTTCAATACAACCAGAAATTTTAATACAACCATAAACATAAAACAATAAACTTTAATACAATTATATATTAGTTGAAAAAAAATGACCGTTGTAAAAAAAAGACCGTTAGAAAATTTTATCTGTTGGAATAATATGAACATTAGAAAATTAATATGCAGTTTTTTTATAATGAATAAATATTCAAATTTCAATTAGAATTAAAATTAAAGAAAAGTTCAAAATGAATATTTTAATATAATAGTGATAGCTTTGTTGAGCCTGTTATTTGATATTGTTAAAAAGTGGCTAGCTAAATTTATAAAAGTGAATTTTCTAATCAAATTTTGGTCAAATTAAGTTTGTTGAGGCCACTACTAGTATGTAATTAATTACCGTTTTTTTTAAATTCATGTTTGATAATTTTCTTATCTTAAATTATTTTAATTATTGTGGTTGCATACAAGAAAATAGACGCATCAACTCGATCTTTGGAGTCCAATGTCAACTAAAGTGCGAGCAACGGTACAGAGCTTTTGCTGAATTTCAACGATATCTTGGCGGGCCAGCATTCTAATTAATGTGGCGAAGAAAACACGGCATAAAACATGTTGAATATTGTTTTTTGCAAACCATTTTTTTTTTCCTTGTCTAGTGCCTAGAACATGATGTTGAATATTGTCAAACTAACAGTGCCTTATTTTGATTCCCCACAAATTAGAATTGGACCGCACAAAAGATTCGCTGGTCAATGACTCAATATGCACGGCTACGGGTAGTGGTGCGAGTTCATAACTTGGATCTTTCGTAAATCATTACTTATTTTCCCGAATGGGAAAACAAACACATAAAGACTAAGTCATGATTTGAGAAACTTAGACATAAAGACTGCATAAAGTCTAGTCTTTATTTTATGTGGATGCTTTTATATATTTTGAGCATACTACCAAATAATGGATCGAAGACGTTGTTTTGGCATTGTATAAACAAGGTACCTGTGGCAAAAGGAATTGAAAGGGTATTTCACGTTCCTTTAAGAATAATGGCGTGTTCCCGTTCCTTCAACGTCCGAGCTTCCATTCTACTAATCTTTATTGCCACCATCTGTATCATGTTTATGCAAATGGCCGTCGTTGCAGGTAATTACTTTACCATTTCAAGAATTGGTCCGTCGTTCTTTCATCTTTTTTCTTTATCTTACTTTATATGAAGAAGAGAAGTTTTAACAACTAGACATCTCACAAAAATAAATTCACAAACTGACATAATTTCGTATGGTACGTTAGATCTAATACTTTATAATCTAAAATACCAATGTTTCGCTTTTTTTTATTATTAAAAGTGGATTCAGAGATGAGTTGAGATGGTTTTAGATTAGTTAAATAAAATATTATTATAATATATTTTTTAATATTATTATTGTTTTGGGATTTGAAAAAGTTGAATTGTTTATTATATTTTGTGTAGACATTTAAAAAGTTCTAATGATAAAATGAGATGAGTTTCCAATCTAAACTGGGGTTTCATCTTTCAGTTTTTTCTTGTCATGTTGATGATATATATACACACGTATTAAAACAAATTAATCATCCGTCACCCGAGCTTCTTTAATTTCAATCTGATTTTGGCTTTGATCGAATTGATCATTTGATCAGATCATTTCAACCTCATGAGTTTTGTTTTTCCAAGAAAATAAAGCTCTGTTAATGCAAACAATTGGACCATTCACTCATCAAACAAACTACAATTATATATATGAGAGTCCAAGTGTATTTTTTTCCCTCTCATTTTTCAGTTATTGCGTCGACCGGAATTAAGTTTTAGTGATTTGAGGCATTATTAGCTGACTCCTTGGTGAATATAATTCTTTAGTACTACATTTATTTAATGAGATTTGTTTTAGCATCGTTATTTACAGGGTTTGGTAATTTCCTCTTTCTGTATTTACAGGAAGACCAATGGATGGTGTCAACTCTCCTCCCTCTCCAAAGGCAGGAACAGGCTCAGGCCATCTCCCATGAAGAGAGGATTCCCTCAGCCACTCGGGGGTAATAATTATGTAAAGACGGCTGGCCTTTACAATCTTAGAGAGTGCAGGTCTATGTAGTCTTTTATAAAAATATATATATATATGTATATATATATGGGCACACCAAGAATGTATATTAAAAAAAAACCTACCTTTTTTTATGGTGGCTCCATTATTTTATGAGAAACTGTACGAAATTTGGACATGTTATAACTGTACGTAATATTACTTGGCAGTTCATGAATAAGCCATTTATACATAATTGGCCATTAATTTGTCAGTTATCCTTTTTATATATTAGTGTAATTTCTTTTGACAATCGTGGGGATAATGTTTGGGAATTTAAATAAAATTAGTTGATTCCCTGTCAAATGTACTTACTAATGCAGCATGCTGTATCCATTAACAAATATAATATGTATAATTTATTTTTACGTATTTTTTGAGAACTCTATTAATATTATTGGTTGTGTCATTATTTTTAATATAAAATAATTGATTTGACTAATCACATTAGTAGAAGGTAAAAAAGAAAAATTAAAAATAATTATATGTAATATTACTCATCCATTAATCACGTACGCTTCGTTAACAGCTAATCTGAAACTTATTATAGCCTCCGATCAGATCATAATTGTTTGATGTCACTTCAAACTATAAATTAAATCAGATCATAATATTGCTATGAACTTGGCGAGGGCGGATAGGAGGCAGGGCCGGGCTCAATGTCAAATGAGGCCTTAGGCAAAAATTAGAAGAAGGCCTTTATATTTTTATCATAATAATTACCTACCAGAAAAATTCATTATAACAATTAAATATTCTTTTATAAGTATTTATCGACTTTTTGTATTCAGTTATTTTATCAATTTCTCTTTTTCTTAAATTCTTATACTTTCTTAATTTAAGATTCAAATACATTTTCTGATTTTCTTTGACTTTATAAGTCTATCTTCATTTTTTTTTTTATTAGATTTAGACAAATAAATAAACTTCCAATGAAAAACTAAATCAAAACTAAAATCCACCTATGGAATTCTAACTTCTGCCTTTTTTTTTCCATTTACTTTCTTATTTGAGGAGCCATAGATGGGGTGGGGACCTTGACAGCTGCCTACTCCAGTCCCTTTGAGCCACCCCTGATCCCTAATCGGACGTGTATGGTGACTCGATCGAGATGGCTGGAAATGTCCTAATTTGTGAAGCAAAAAGAAGAACAGCAAGGCTCCTAACACAAGTGAGTCAAAGCTTATTTTTCGCATCATCTGGGTGTCTATTTGAGAATTGATAACGTTAATAAATCTCCAATTTGCCTTATAAAAAAGAGATGTACTAGTTAACAAATTATATGTTGTATCTGGTTTCTCTTGCTTGCCTATTCGGCTTTATGGCAAAAAGGTCTCATGCATTGGTATTCATTGATATTCGTTGTGTTTTATATTTGTTGCAGTACAAGTTTAGCAATATGCGAGCTAGGCCAGAATTAATTAATCAACTTGTCTGCATTGGTATGGGCTGCACAGTTCTAGTATTACAAGTAGTGATAGCGCTAGATAACTTCAATCTTTCTGACTGTTTTCGTTGTATTTCGAATATTATCCAACACCTTATCTTTCAAGCAAAAAATAAAAACACCATATTTTATCAAACATATATATATGTATGTATGTTTGTCAACGTGTGTGTTGTTAAGGATAAAGATCATTCTATTACGCCCCATCTCCTTCTGAAAAATTTCGCTGGTTGTGATAAAGCTCAAGCAAGATAAAGTCCAAGCTATTCAACTCCTTCCAATCTTCTAGTTCATCACAACTTGGTTTTATTTTATTTTTGTAACAACTCTTATCTATACATTGGTTAGAAATCTGTTAGCTAGCTTATCTCTTATAGTTTAACTCTTGTAACAAACATGTAAATCCTCTCATACGTTTGTAACAGTTTTGTGTATAAATATGATAATGCATTCACGGTTTCTGGTGTGAAAAACCAGAACAATTTCACATTCTTTCATGGTACCAGAGACCTCTCAAGCTCACACTTCATTCATTCTTATGGCTACTTTGGGTTCTTCATCTTCCTATTCCGATGCCTTTCATCTTCTAGCACAAGTTATTTCCATCAAGCTCAATGCATTGTACTAACTTTCTTGCCTAGAGTGCTCAGTTGCTTCATCTTTTTCGGACCTTTGGTTTGATGGGAATCATTGATGGTTCTGATTCTTGTCGACCTTAATTTTTCAGCAATGATCAGAAAGCCCAGGGTGTCCTTAATCCTATTTATGTGGTTTGGCAGTATAATGACCAAACGGTGCTTGGCTAGATAGTCTCCTCTTTATCTGCTTTGGTGGTCTCCACCATTTATCTCCTTTTGAACATCTCTTATCCTCTTCCCGATTTTGGTTATTTTCGATCCTTTGGTTGTCAATGTTTTTCCTTCCTTCATCCCTACATGCCCAATAAACTTTCCTATCATAGCACGCCATTTCTTTTTATTGGTTACTACTATTCTAATCACCGAGGGTTTTGGTGCCACTACACCCTCCCTTAAACTCTCTTAGACTCTCCCCCTCCTACTACACCCTCCCTTCTCAATGCCCTTGAATCTCAGCATACAGCCTCTCTTTCTCCTGCCTCTCCCTATCATGTTGTCACTAGGTCTCAGACTGGTCACCTTCAGCCCCGCTCTTTCCCTAATTTCCATTTATATTACTCTACACGTCACCCTCTTCGAGCCTTGCATGTAGGTGCCATCGTCTTTGAGCCTCATACCAACCTGCGTCGCGTGCGGCTATGGAGAGTGAGTTTCAAGTGTTGTTGATGAATGAAACCTGGACCCTGTGTCCCCGTCCACCGGGTAAGAACGTGGTTCCCAATAAATGGGTTTTTAAGCCCAAACGCAGACCTGATGGGTGCGTCGAACGCCTTAAGGCGATGCTGGTTGCTGTTGGCCATTTCTAGCGTAATGGGATTGACTTCCATGAAATCTTCAGCCTAATCATATAACCATCTACTATCCGCACGGTTCTTGCTCTTGCTGTTTCTTTCAACTAGGACATTCGGTAGCTGGACGTTTCTAATGCTTTCCTCCATGGCATTTTGGAAAATGAGGTTTATATGGCTCAACTGAAGGGTTTTGAGGATCTTGCGCATCTGCATTTTGTGTGTAAGCTTCTTAAGTCTATCTATGGTTTAAAACAAGCCCCTCAAGCTTGGTTTAACAGATTGTCCACTGCCCTTTTGTCTCTTGGCTTCGGAAGTTCTCAGATTGATCATTCTCTGTTCACCTATCACATGATATTGTACATGTTTTCTTGCTTGTGTACGTGGACAACATCCTTGTGACATCTAATGATTAGTCCTTTGTAACTTCTCTAATCTCCAAGCTCCAGCTCGATTTTGCTATGAAGGATCTCGGTCAGTTGTCTTATTTTCTAGGTATTGAAGCCAGCCATGATTCCTCAGGTTTGCATCTTCACTAGACAAAATATGCATTGGTCTCTTGGACCGTGTCAAGCTTCTTGGCATCTATCCTTATCATGCTCCTAGTGTTTCCAGCTCCAAACTGTCCAAATTTGATGGTGAGGTACTTTTGGATCCTTCAGAGTATCGCCACACTGTGGGTGCCTTACAATATGTCACTATCACCCGTCCGAATATAGCTTACTCCGTGAATCAGTTGTGCCAACACATGCAGACCCTGACTATTTCTCACTGGACAACAGCCAAACTTGTGTTGCGTTATTTGAAGAACACCCATGATTATGGCCTCTTCTACACACCTGGTTCCTTTTCAATTAATGCCTACTGTGAGTCTGACTAGGCTAGTGATCCTGACAATAGAAGATCGACGTGCGGTTATGGCATCTATGTTGGTCTCAACCTCATCTCTTGGTCCGCAAAAAAACAACTTGTGGTCTCTAAAACCAGTACTGAGGCCGAATATAGATGTTTAGCCTTGGTTACAGCTAAGGTTTATTGGTTGCATATGCTCTTACATGAGCTACAATTTCCCTTGACTCCCTTCCAGTCATTTGGCGTGATAACATCAGTACTCTTACCCTTGCATCTAATCCCATCTTCTATGCACGGTCTAAACACGTTGAAGTGGATTACCACTTTGTATGTGAGAAAGTTGCCAACCAAGACATTCTTCTAGAACACATCTATACTTCTCTTCAACCTGCTGATATTTTTACTAAGGGCCATATTGTTGATCGGTTTTGTTTTCTTTGTGACAAACTGTCTATCTCTGATCTCCGTGTCAGTTTGCGGGCGGATGTTAAGGATAAAGATCATTTTGTTACACCTCATCTCCTTCAAACAGATTTCGCTGGTTGTGATAAAGCTCAACCAGGATAAAGGTCAAGCTGTTTAACTCTCTCCAGTCTTCTAGTTCATCACAGCTATTTGATTTCTGTAACAGCTCTTATCTATACGTTGGTTAGAAATCTATTAGTTAGCTTGTCGCTTATAGTTTCTCTCTTGTAACAAACATGTAAATCCTCTCATACATTTGTAACAATTTTGTGTATAAATATGATAACACATACATGGTTTCCAGTTTTTCATTCTTTCATGTGTGTGTTGGAATGGTGGCTTGATTTACTGTTGAAAACGTCATTCTAGAGACCTGGCTTGACTATGACTTGTCCCTGACTCGAGTGAACGTTCAGAAAACCTAGTTCATGTGCCGTTTTATATATAAACATATTTTTGTAAAGAGAAAAAGTGTGAGTGGCAGCCAAAAAGAGAGAAAGCTGATCCTTTTATGAGATTTTGAGAGCTCATTGGTTGTATTAAGGATTTTGGAATTGTGGAGTGATTTATGATCTCTCCCTTGTACTCCATCTTTGTGATAGTAAATTCCTTGAGATCGACTCCGCCAATAGACATATGCTATTGTTCAAGCTGAGTCACTTAAATTTTGATGTTTTTGTATGATTGTTGAATTTTTATTATTTGCTTCCGCTAATCTATTTCATAGGCATCTCTAGATATTCAATTAATCCTAACAATATGCATGGTTATCTTACATTTGGAAAATAATATGGTGTTTTGGTGCACAACCCGAATGGTACGCCAAACAAAATTTATAAATATCCCAACATATGTTGATCAGTTGATGCAGAGAGAGGCCGCTGGTCTTTCATTTAACCCTTACTTTCTTCAAGGCCGGAATCATTGAACCAATTAGTCAGGTTTTGAGGAAAGTGAAGGCGTATTTCAGGCGGCACCCATGCAAGAAAGGTGGGCTTCTATTCGTTTAACCTTGTTCGATCCAATCCTACCAATTACTATCTTGATTGCCACTATCTCTATTTTTCAAATGGTTGCTGCAGGTTAGTTTACTATCTCTAGATTCGTTCCATCTTTCTTTTTTTCACTGATCATTCTTACATGAAGAATATGATCATAAACTGATCAATGCCATGCAACTGGATGGTTAATATTGGGCTCTTGTTAATTAATGGGTCCTGCAATTTCCCATGATCAAAATTATAATAAATCAAATAAGGCCATGCATCATGAATTTATTGCATTATGACTAATTGGCCAGCTTTATTTTACTGGTTGGTGTAAAATTGTGTAATTTCTTGACCATTGGCAAAAAAGAGCGCTAGAAGGAGGGCTCGAACCTCCGACCTTGTGGTTAACAGCCACACGCTCTAGCCAACTGAGCTATTCCAGCTTTGAGTTGTTGAATGAATGAATAAGTTTAAAACTGTTAAATTGTACTCTATTAAATTGCGATTTCTTAACTAGGCCAACCAAAAAGGCAGATAATTTGTTTGAAACGTGCATGCATATAATCTGGATTGCACCCTTCTCTCTGTTTCTCATTTTATTATTTTCCTTTCAGTTTCTTTATTTATTTCTAATTTAAAGAGCGCGGAATCATTATTTTGATCAGAAGTTATTGCATGAGCATATATGTTTATTGCATTAACTATAAGAAAACTGTATTTTTGTGACCAATTATTTTTTACGAAAATTATTATTTCCTGTTAAAATGAGTCTGTTTTTTGTTCCAAATGATCCTTCACATCGTAAATAATTTGTCACAAATGCTTTTTTCTTTTTCTTTTTTAGTAGTGATTGTAAAACTTTACTTGTAATTAACTTGAACATTGCCCACATGGCCGAAGGTACGTACCACGTGTGATATATATGGTGTTTGCAAATCTTGAGAGTTATAATACTTTTTTTTTATCTTAAAATTAGTATGCGTTCAGCTATAAAAAGTATTTGGACAAATCAACCAAAAATCAATTTAAGTTTATAGGGTTCATGATCGAACCGAGTTTAATACGAAAATAATTAGTTCCCATAAACAATTATCAAAGAAATAAAACATATATACTTTGACAACTCTAATTAGAATATTAGAGCAAATATGACCTATAAATATACGAAAATATACTGGATCATATATATATAGTTAGCATAGATTCTAAATTTCATTTCATAATAATCAAAAAAATGCCCCATAATAATTATCAAAGACCCGGCCGACTTGAAAATGATTAGAAAAAATGCCCCATACATGTAATATATATACGTCCGCCTACATTGTTGTGGATATTGCTATTATTACTATATATATTTAAAAAAAAAATTAGAGTATCAATGCATATGACCGATAGATTTTTTTTTTTTTAAGGAAAATTCTAGTCCCACCGCGAATATCCATTAAGAATGGGTATCGATTGTACTTTTTTTTACTCAATGGTTAAGTATATATTTTTTAATGACTTTGTCATGAATTTCTTTTTAGAAAATGTTTAAGGAGTTTAAAAAATAAAAATAAAAATTTTACACGTTCGATAAAAATTCTCGACACGCGTAGCAGTCCCCCTTTTTTCATATCTAAAATTGAAAAAAAGACGCTATTGATCCGATGTATCCGTACCGTAGCACTCCCCATATATTTATTTGTTTGGAATAGGCCGGAGAAAATAAGAAATATTAAGCATAAAGAAAGTGGTAGCCCAGTTAGCCATGCTTTGTGTTAATGTCAAAAATTGCACAATAGACTAAAAGAAAAAAATTATCTTCAGCCAATAATGATGATTTGGACTTCGATATGATACTCTTCGAATTCATCCATAAAATAAAAAATAATAAATAAATAAAAATAAATAAAGAGAGATATAAAGAGTTATGTGGTTCGACATAATGCCTAAGTTTACGAGTTATTTGGGTACGAAATCTATTATAATAGACGATTTTATAATTTTTCATGATCTCACATATCTTACAATAAAATTAAAAATTTTAAGAAAGATTATTTAGAATTGTTATGTGTAATGAAGTTTAGGCGTAGAGAGCTTCTTTGGATTGCCTGTTAGATTTGTGGGATCTCCTAACCTTTGTAAACTTCATTCGTTTTAAAAGCCCAAGTCAATTTGTTATATGTCTTCTTAATTTTATCCCTGGGCTAACGATGGGTTGGATCCCGTCAATTCTATTCCAACACTCGGAAACTGACAACCTAGCTATAGCAGTACTATCAACGTATGGTATATCCCTCTACCATGATGCGCCAAATCAAAGATGACAAATCACTCAAAGTCTAAGGACCAAAAAAGAAGCAACCGGGACCCACGAAAAGCAAACTAGTAGAGCACACATTCACATATATATATATATATATATATATTTATTTGTTGCTTAGAAAAAAAATATATATTTATTTGTTTTTCTAAGCAATCACATTCACATGTTTTAAAGCTATCATTGTAACTTAATTCGGTGCAAATTCATCATGTATATATATGCCAATAATGTGGAGTCTATTGTACCAAATCGAAAAATACCAAAAATTTATTCAGAAAAATCAAAATCATTAAAACGATTCAAGACCAATCGGTATTATAATATATTACTTTTTTCAAGTTTTAAATTTAAAAATTAAGAATTTAAATTTTACGTATAATTTATCATCGTATATCTTATGTACCAAAATTGGTAATGTGAAATCTAAAATTGTCAATTTTCTTTAATTATTATTAATATTTTTAATTTATCAAAAGTCTGTGTCCTAATTAGCATATATTACAGCTTCCAAAATAAAAATCTTGGATTCGAAATCTCCTCTCCCAACTGTATAAAAAAATAATAATATTTTTCATTTATTGATTTAATACGCCGATTCCAAAATTTCACAGGTTAGGATATAATTAAAAATAAATAAATTGACAACAAAAGTATAGAATTTCACCCAACAAAAGTGTAGCTTTCACCCAAAAAGTGAAAATGAGACCCGGACGGGATCCAATGCAAAGGCGTGCGTGTGGGTCGCCGTATGTGGCCGGGCTGAAAGGAAGGGGTCCTCCAATCGAAACGGCTCAAACGAAACGGGGCCCGATCTGCATTGGGTCCCACCCCCCATACTTTGTTGTTAGCTGAGACACACTTTCGAGGCCTCACGCGCCGCTCTCTGTCTGGCTGTCACGGGACACATTCCACTTTCTAGGATTTCCCACACGAGACAGCATTTGGCGATGGCGTTGGGCGTACATACATGGCATGAGTGCCCGTCGATTATCCAATCATTCCGTTATTTTTTAGATGGTGGGTATTTACGGCCACGTGGCAGATTTTGGTTTTAGCTAAAATTAGTTAAAATTTCTTTTAATTATCGTTAATCATTTTTTCTTACGAGGAAATGGCGTAGTACTGACGTGACTGAGGGAGGGGCCCTAGGTGTCAATCAAGTTTAACTGTTGATCGAATTGGACGGCTGAGATTGTACTGATTGGGAAGTGGAGCACTAGATAGAAATGGATGTAACTGCTGCGACGTGTGCATAGGCTTAAACTTATTGGGCTTCGTGCGGTGGGTCCTGTGATATGTTATTGCAGTATGATGTGGTGGATACGAAGTCAACTCTGAACAGGGAAATTAGTGATCATGCGATACACGAGCAACGGTGGTGCCCAAGTTGTACGTAGTTGCCGCATCATAAGACTGTACTGGATAATTTGGATAGATTAGTTCAATTGAGTTGGGTTTAGATTTATATTTTTAATATTTAAATATTTAATTTTTAAATTATTAAATTCATTTTAATTTAAAAAAATTTTACACGTAAGAGTTACAATTTTTTTTAACTTAATACATTTTTACATGTAGGATCTATAATTTTTTTTTAACTTTCTAAAAATATATCTAAAATTATCTTAACATTTAAATATATCTAAACTCATATTAGATGGATCCAACAAAACTCACTCTATTATTTTAACTCACTATTATTAACAGAGAACTCAACTCAATTCAACTTAACATCTGACTCACCATTATCTTCATAGTACGAAGATAATAAAAAAAATAATATGAGAATAATAATGAAATAGTTTAAAAATATTTTTAAACAGTTGTATTTTTAAACGTAATCTAAAATGACTGATACACCAACCATTCGTTTACAATTACTTGACAATTATCTAATAATTGAGATCTTTTCTAGGTACTGTAAAGATATCTGTTGTTAATATTTTAGGTAGTGTTTGAGGTCTTTTCTTGCATGTTTTTGTCAGGAGAAATGTCGCCTGAGATTGTTCTCTTATTTTGACTGTTTATATATTTTATTTTATTTTTATTTTTATTTTTATTTAATGATTAAGAAAGTGATTTTTAATATATTAGTGTATTTTTTATTTTTTTTAAATATTTAAATATGTTAAAAAAATATAAAATGAAAAAGAAGGAAAAAAATAAAATGATAAATTTGTGCTAGAGCATGATCAGCGGTCATTGTTGTGGCAGCCAAGCACTACTCTTTTGTCAAACTCATGTAAAGATCTCTCTTTCGTTCGGTGCCCAACAAAGATTAGATCACGATGTTGATCTTGTCCATCATGTTCTTGTTGTTATTATATATCTTAAGTAGTATCTCCGGTCTTTTCATGTTTTGCGTAGAACTGTATAGATCTTTGTTGTTTGCTAGCTGCCCAACAAAGATAGATATCGATGCTACCATAATAAATTATAATAACAAGCTAATTACAGGCCTAATTAAGGACTTTCGGCGGTGTTCAGTTCGGCCTACTACTCCATAGGTAAAATAAAATCCGAGAGATTCTATATATACTACTTCAAATCATGAAAAATTCTACCAATTACATGATCATCATCCTCTACATGAATGAAATGGTATTATCCAGCAACCTTTAATTTTTTTTTTATTTTTTTTTTAAATAAAGGATGCATGACTCAAGAGTACTATTAATAAAGATACCACATTTTACCTTATAATGATTATATAAGAGTGTGGTTTGTAACATTATTCTAAGATCATGTTTGAACTATCAACTGCTTCTATCTTGAGGGTATAAACCCCGTCTAAACCTAAAGTAATTAAACAAATAAGTGAAAGGAAAAAAGAGAAAGGAAGATCAAAAGAAAAGAAATAGAGGGTGGGTGACTTGAACAGCAAAAAGAAAAAGCGGATTTAATCGCTGACTTATGCATAGGCTAGCTTTTATTTTATGCCTTTGCATTCTTTTGATCTTTAGCTAGCGAATGGACAAATATTCCACGGTAAAGTGATTTAGCTGATCCATTTACATCTGTTTGTTTATATATATACCCATTAGCTAGCTAGTTTCTTCCATGGCCGGCCTCTATCAAACCTAAAAGGATGTTTCTGTGTGTCTCTCCGGATAATGACTTTTGCACAATTATTTCTTCAAATTCAAGGCTGTCTACCCCACCCATTTTGACAAAGCAACCAGGCATAACTTTGTTAACAAGTTATTTTAATTCAAAGATCAGATAAAGGAGATTTGAATCTCTATCATCTTTACTTCATAGACTCTATATATATAATGCAATATCACCAAATTTTGATATTATTTAGACAAAATGAAACATCTTTCCATTTTTCTCTTCCAATTTAGAGAAGTTCAAAGTACAATAAATTGGATGAGAGATCCTAACAAATACCCCAAAACAAAACATTACTAAAATTTATATTTGAGGAAACTACTTATATATATTTATATATATATATATATTCTAAAATGCATATTTGAAGAAACTACGTTAGTAAGATCGATACTCGTATACATAAGATACTTTTCAATAGATCTATTGGAAAAATATCTTATATATACGAGTATCGATCTTACTAACGTATCCATCTAATTGATCATCTAAAATATACTTTTTAATGAATATCATTCTTTATAATTAATGAAAATTTGGCGGTATTTATTATAGTTTTGATTATATATATATTTATTATTAGCATATGATAGCTTATCTAGTATATTTATATATACTAGATAGCTTATATAGTATAATCATAGTATAAAACAAAACACANAGCGAAATTATATATACCAACCTACCTTTGATTTAGAAGAATTGACATTTCATCCGCTTGTGATTTGATAAAAGAGACATTTTGCTTACCCATATTGTTTTGTTAATTCTATTAGATTGGAAGTCGCTTTCTTATAAATTAGCTACCATACTCGCAAAGGACAAAGGACAAAGCATATATATAATATAATGTTTCCAACAAAGATAATATATAGGGATAGATTCATGAATTCTATATAAATGTAAATTATAAAAAATTATTTTTATCAGCCACTATTTACCAACCCACATCCTATGAAAAAGTTAAAGGTGTGGGGTATGTGAGTGAATAGTAACTGATACATAGTATTCATCTTAAGTTATTATTGCATATTTTCACCAAAAATAAAGCTTATGTGAGGCGGTCAGATCAATCATGCAACATGTTTGGGTTCCAATGCATTAATGAAGCTATTTTTTTCTTCTTCTTTTTTCTGTATTTTCTTTGAGAGTAGAGATATGTATATATAATATACATGAGAATTGCATATATATGTTGTAGTATGTGGCTCATATCGAGTGGAACACGTATATAGAGAAAATAGGCTGATGTCGAGAGTGAAGCGGAGTGGAGTGAGGGGAGTGTAGGGTTAGTATAAATACATACGATGTAACGCTACTTTGGCAGTTAGTGAAAATTCAGCCCCTCGCTCCTATGGATGTAGGCATACTGCTAAACCACGTTAAATCTATGTATTTTTCTTACTTTTTTCTCTTTTACAACTGTTCATCGTAATTGTCCCACGTAGCACAACAATTTATACATATATATATATATGATATTTAACAGGCTCACTGCAATTCTTATCATTTTTCTTTCATATCCAACAAATATAAGTGATCATTTTTGGCGTATTCTCCTTGAATTTTTCCCCATTTTTAAACTCTCTTTTCATTGCTATTTATTTGGGTAATAATAGATGTTCGTTACTCAATCATCAATGCATACTGCACAGATATAGGCAGGCAGGGCCATGAGCTGAAACTTGGTCGAATATTGGTTTGCTTTCTAAAATGCACACCCTTCTAGGCAAATGCCCCCACCATATCCTACAGATATTACATCTTTTCCGAGCCTCAATAATAGGGTAATAAAATCTAAAAGGTTGGCCATGAAAACTTCTCATCATTTCCTGCGCCCAGTGAAAATTTTCTCACACCACCCACCCCTCTCCTTTCTCGTTCACGTTTACTGACAAATCAAAGCCACCAAGAGCAACTCTACTGTGTGAACTCTCTCATGCTAATAATGATGGACTCTCTCTCTCTCTCTCTCTCTCTCTCTCTCTCTCATAATGTTAAAAGTGAGAGAAATGCCCCATCTTTATGATGTCGACTATCCCTTTTATCCTTCATGATTTACATTATATATTATATTTTTGAGAGATTAATTAATTAAAATTTGATTGGAAGTTCCAAGAGTTCACCACAACTATGATGAGACTGCTCTCATTGTAGCCATCCCCACCTCCCCTCCTCTCCTTTTCTCCCTTGGTGCTATCTTTTTCACCTTAATGAGAATAATATCATGAAAACTCCAAGATCCTTGAAAACTGAGTTAGTGGAGTTGTTTACATTCCCCACAAACATGCCCCTAACGAGAGCTTGGACCAAGAATTTCAACCTCACTTTATCATATGCACATTAAATATTAGCCAAATTAGAAAAGTAGAGAGTAAAAAATAAAATCCCACTCACGTTGAACCAAAAGCTACAATTTCGCCTTTATATACGACCCATAATGTCCCCTCAGCCCTATACTCAAAACACTCTTTCCCACTTTCTCTTTCTTTGCTAGTTAATAGTAGCTGCTGCACTTCCATATATACTCTGAGATCAGCTCATGATCTTAGCTTTAGGACTATCATTATTTCATTTTCTAACTAAGCAAACATCAAAGATGAGTAGTGGTGGCCATTGGCAGGGGTTTGTAGAGGTGGGTGGTGGGGTTGAAGGAAGCGGCAGCCTGGGGGGTCGGGGGCTGCGGCGGCACTGCAGAGAATGGTTCTTTTGTAAATATGGTTGAAAACTGATAGCAAGAGAACTCCTAAACAAGGCTTTGCAATTGCGCTCTCCTGAGTCTCTAGCCTATTGATGATCAAATGGGCAGAATCGGGAGAGCGTCTCATTATTGCATTGCGGGGAATTGAGGGTAATGGTCCGAATTTACCTTTAACTTTAGGTCTAATTATTGTCTTTTTCTTCTCTTTTTCCCCTTGTTTAACCATGTGTTATTGTACTTTTCAAGTCTTTGCCTGCTCTTTTTTTTTTCCCCTTCTTTTTCCCTTAATGTTCGAAACATGGGATGTAAGAGATGCATACGAAGTAGCTAGCTAGCTGGGGTTTGGTAAGGTAGTGTTTGGAAGGGAGAGTTTCTTCCATCTGTGTTAAGTTTTGGAGGAATGCAATAGTCTGTAATGCTGCTGGGCATGCATCCCTTACACCTTTCATGTATTTGCTTTGTTTATGAAGTGAAGTTAAGATGTACTTAAATGACTTGAGTTTCCTTTCTGTGCATGAATCTCTCTTTTCTTCTCTCTTGGATCAGATTTAGCTAGAGAATTCTTAATGGGTCGAAATGCTGAGCAATTTTAGAGATGATCCTCATGATCCCACATGGTCAACGAAAAAAGTGCAATCTAGCTAATTTGGTAAAGCTTGGAAGCATGGAAAATGCCACTTTCTTTTCTCACTTTTGGACTTTATTTCCCCTTTGGTTTTCAATATTGAATATGTTAAAGAGAGAGAGAAAATAAAAGGTGCAATATATGTGAGTACCAAAACATGATGTTTGACAAATTGAGGAGGGTAGAGGGGTGTGAACTGTGAAGAAAGCTTAGTACTAAACTGCTGCAGCAATGATTTCAAAGCACATGAAGAGCATATATGGCAAAAGATAGAATTTAAATGAATGATTATCTATTATGGCGAACCGAGCTATAAAAGTGAGAGATTTCTCTTCTCCAAGAGCAGGAAAAGGTTGCTTTTTTCAGTTATATGAACGGCACGCACTAACATCAGACACCGCTCATGACCTTCCTAAATTTTATAATGATACTTTAATCATCACCCTATCATAAATAACTAATCAATGAAGCTTTTTTTTTTTTTGTTGGAAGGAAGGTAGTGCTTAAGATTCATGGAATATATATGTTGAGAGGTAGAATCAATATGATCTTCTTCTACTGATCTCTACATTCAGGTTTTTTAAAAGTTTTAATCGAATTTTAGAATTTAAAGTGAGATTTATTGAGTATTTAATATTGTTTGAAAATTTTACTTAAATATTATATAACTCACTTTAGTTATTCACTTGTTGTGCATCATATTGTGAAAGAAAACATGGACCGGTTTGCAGAGAAAATTGTCATGCATGCAATGCCCACAAGCTTTTTGGTCCCATCAGCTACTCATTTTATTATTCACTTTTTAAATTTGTATGCACTTTAGCATTACTTTATCAACTGACTGCTGATCAGAAAAATTATGAAAGGAATATGCGAATGTACCATAAACTCTAGAATCAGTAATTACGGGTGTGATTTTAATAGGTCAAATATTTTTGCAGAACTGTCAGTTTCTTCCTGATAACGAGAGAGAAGTTAGAATCCATAGGAAAGGAATTATGATTCTAGACCATCGCTTTCACGGAAATTATCCTTTAAAATTTAACTCAATATACAAAAGTTAAGACCTCGTTTGTTTTCAAAGATGAGATGAAATAATATTAATGTTGAAAAGTTAAATAAAATATTATTAAAATATATTTTTTAATATTATATTTATTTTAGAATTTGAAAAAGTTGAATTGTTTATTTTATTTTGTATGGAGATTTGAAAAAGTTGTAATGATAACATAAGTCTGGTAAAAAAATTTATAACATCACACAAAGAATTATTTGTAAGTCCAGTACTTATCAACACCTATAACATATGAGTTCTTCGACTCAGCAGTCCTACACTACACACCTGTTGAGGAAAAAATAAAATATAAAAACAGGTGTGTGGTTTATGACTGCTTAATAGAATTTTTCATAACATATTATTTGTGAAAACCATCCATATCAGCGAGCATAAAAATCTTCCCTTAGATGATCAACACCTAAGGCCTCTCCTTAGATGTGGAAAGGTACCACGTTGCCATTTTGCTACAAGAAGGCAGGAGCCAATGAAGTACTCTTTACTTCACAAAAAAGTTGTTTGTTCGGCTTGTATTTGAAATTGGTGGTCACCAATCGAATTACAAATTAGCCAAAGCTCAGTCTTTATTGTTGAGATTCTGTACCTGATGCTTGAGACCGTACTGGTCCATCTGCTCCGCCCATGGCCGTAAGAGCTTTTACTCAAGTCCGGGCACAGAGAGCGTGCAATGCACTATCAAAAAGACCCCCAAAAAATAGACATGCAATGTGTATTTAAAGTGCTATATTATTTATTTCTTATTGGCCATATCTATCTATCTATCTGTCTATACATGCATATATATTTCAATCAGTTATTTCAGGCTACTGTTAAGAACTTCGAAGTTTGGAATGCATCTCATTTCATGCTTCCAACTTTTCTATGCATAGTTATGAAAATTATTCAAAGTGCGGTTTAACCATAACATTATATTCATCCAACCACAAAGTTCGACAACACGATCTGGGACTTCAACAAACACTCAAATCTCAATAAATAGCAGTCTTCTCATTTTTTTCATAGTCATCATGTATCTTTGAAGGACTCATGCAGAACACAGCACTTGGTATATGTAGAACAATGTGGATGATCTAGCATCCAAAACTAACAAAATTTACCATGGCATGTAAATGGCAATCTGACAAACTCTATTATAAAACAAAATAAAGCAATAGCACTCGTATCAATCTGTGGAGGGAATGCCGAAGGATCTTATCTCTATTTCAGTTTTCCAAATACTGAGAATCCCCCTTTTCTTTAGATGGAACGAACTGAAACACTCACATGAAATCATCATCATCCAGAGCATCATAGGCAGTAATAACTAAATCATCGTCTGGCTTTTCAACATGGATCTGCTTTTTTTTGGAACCTGCAAGCAAGGAAAATCAGTTGAGCACCGATTGATAAATTGTTCACAAATAAATTCCTCGTGAAAGAACAATCAAGGGCATTAAAACAGAAACAATGGTGTTGCCAAAATAAAACGCTCAAAACAAAAAACAGAAACAATGGCGAGACCAATCCAACAAGTGCATAAAGTGCTCCCAAGCATCCAGCCCAGGTTTGAGTATACAAAAATACCTGTCTTCTTTTTACCAGCATTCACTTCCTTCTCTGCTTTTAGCTTTTCATTTGTAATTGCCGTGACAGAAGATGAAACTTCTTTTGCATCTGCGGCTTTCATAGCAGTCATCGATAGTCTCATTACAGCTTTGAGTAAACCAATATAATGATAACTTTTCTGCATCAAGGAAGTATATATATATCTATTAGCAAAGTTTGAAATTCCCTTGACCTTTGGTCGAAGCAGAGGAGCTAAAATTGAACACACCTCATGTGCACGCAGTTTATGTGAAATAAGCTCTGCATATTCCAAGAAATCACTTTCTGATTTGGGAATAAAATTATCAAGGGTCTTCTCATCACCTGTCTTACCAAACAGTTCCTTAGTGGAGCTATAATCTGCTTCTTCCACCAGCCTGTATGGGAGAAATGCCAAATATTGCATACTATTAAGTTTTTCTAAGCCTCCATATTAGATTGTCTATTGATAAATGGGATCAGAGCATGCTGAAAAGCTGTATTTGTTTTTTTTTTTTTCAAACTGATTTTGCTCCAAATAAGAAATAACTTCAATTTTTTGATAAATAAGTCGATTTTATTAAAAGTGCAACTCAAGTACACATGGTTTACACGAGAAACACAGGACTACGAAGACAGGAAAACTTCAATAAGAAAATAAACAATCAGGCAAGTCCGCAACTTGAAACAGAACAATGTGGTTGCTATAAACACAAGGCAAAAACAGATTTGAGTCAACCACTTAGATCTATCGGCAAAATCCAACTTCAACTATGCACCCTGATCAGGATTAGGGGGAGACAAACAAGGCTGCCCAACAAGTTCAGAATGCCAAAAACTGCATTAGGTTTTTGTGGTTTCATTTTGTTAAGAGTTATCTAAGAAACTCTTCAGGCATAGAGATGGAAGGTAGCTCTAATGGGTTTTACATTTTAGTTATAGGTCCAAAGCAGCAAAGCAGGAACAAGTAACTTGATCATACAGAGTCCTTTAAAGTGAATGCCGAGAACCCAACAATAACTGTAAAAATGGTCACCTTATCATAGTTTATCCCATAGATAGCTTAGCCATGTCCAAGTCTAACATGTGGCATGTCAAACATCAACACCTTTGATGCTATTTGCACACATGAAGATCTAGAAAAGCTTCAATCCAGCTAGGGTGATCACAGCTCAAATAAGGGTCAGTTCGGTTGAAAACTTCGCCTGAAACTATTAAAACTCAGTTGATACAATTTCATATAAATTGCTTTCTGAATGTTCTTGGTTTTGTTATGCATGTGATATTATATCTGACAGGTTCACAATCTATACGGTCACAAAAAGGCAATTTAAAATTAAAGGATGACACTGCTTAAGGCACATGGTGTAGCAAATAATATACATCGCCCTATTCCATAACTTTATATTGTTTCTGCAGATCACATTGCCAATCATCAGATAAGCAATATTTTACATACACTTAATTTACTATCCCCCAAAAAGAAATGTATATTATAGTAGAAAGAAGTATTTGAACATTTAACCTTTACCTTTGTTGGCGAAGTTTCTCAGCTACAGGATCTAGTGGCTCTTCCTTTACTGCTACAACTGTTTTTGCTTTCTTTTCAGTAGCTTTCACTGTGGGTTTCTTTGGGGCCTTTTCAGCAGGAGGTTTTGATTCAGGTGCCTGATACCATCAAATATAGCACAACAGACTTTGTGTTAAAATGAAAAAGCAAAACATCATAAACAGGCATTTTACATTGCTCTAACACCATGACCGCAATAATAGCATATTCTGATCCATGGTCCGATAAAACATATGCATACAACAAGTTCACGGTAGAAGACATTGGAAACTTCCAGAGCTAAATCAATATTTTTTTCTAAAATAAAGGAACGATATACAACATAGGCAATGAAGCACCCACGCAATCACTGCACTAGACTACTTTATTTCCTATGCCTCACCTACTTAATTTGTTTTTCTGTTTATGTCCATGTTAGTGCTGGGAGAAAACAATGAAGGTACACAGCCCTAATATTTTATAATTTTTAATAATTAGGCAACCCGGATATTATCATGTTCAAGAATTGAGCACATGGCAGCAGGTGCTAATTCAAAATTGGATCTCTTTCAAACAGCCTAGTGACAAACAAAATATTTTTCTAATCTGGAAAGTGAATATGCATCATACACGCAGATGTGATAAGAAAATGAGGAATAGTTTACAGCTAACAAACACACACTAATGCCATCGTACCTCAAGTATTATAAGTTTCAAGAACTTCAGAAATGAGAGCCAGTGCTCCAGCTACCTTGGCTCTCTTTACACTGGTGGTTTTAATTGGGCCAAACAATAAAGACAACCAGCTACCCCTCATGATCTGGTAGTCTGGCCTAGTCCTAGTTTAAATATAAGAACACAAAACAAGTATCGACAGTCCTGCTAGTAACCCATATCATGAATATCCTGTTTCATGTAATCCAACAATTCTGCACTAAGATTCTTCAGATTACACACTCGCATTTCTTCATGCGGGATGGAGCCTTTAGAATCTAATTGCTGACATGAAGTCTTAGCCAATGTAGCCAGACTACTAGGGAGCAGAGTGTATGAATCTCTTAAGACGGAACACCAGTTTCTTTCCCTGATACACTGCTAACTTGTAAAGCCTAAGGTTCCTCATAAGAGGTTTGATGGTGTACTTATCCCCATGAGAAGCATAATATTTCATTAATAGAATACCATCGAATCTTGAGAAGTTATGGAAGTAATCCATTCAAATCTTAGTTCACATGACCAGTGAACTCAACTCTACTAGTTCTGTATCATTTTCTGTACATTGTCCAACATAAAGATTCATTTCTAAACCCCCTGTTCCCCTCCTCTGGCCCCAGAAAAACACAATAATCACTTGTACAAGTACAACTCTTCCAGTAATGATTCCCTCCCAAATATAACCACGGCCAAATCTTGGACAGCTTAACAATTAATAAACCTTTGTGCCTACTGATTTTTTTTATGGGTCTGTGATACCATATGATAAGGATAAAGATAGGTGGTGTATGGGATCCCATATTGCTTGGGAATGAGAAGTTCTTGCTCTTTATAGGATTCCAAAGGGGCTCGCATTGACTAGTCCTTTTGGAGTATATGAAATGTGGTTTGGGTCTTCCATTGAGGCGTTACAAATGGTATCAAAGCCTTTCCCAACTAGAAATGTTAGACTTGAGCTGTGCCACCTACGATGTACTGGCCCGACAAGGACATCGGAAATTTTAGGAGGGGAGATTGTAATACCCCATATAAGAAGGATAAAGGTAGGTGGTGTATAGAATACCACATTAATTGGGAAGGAGAAGTTATTGCTCCTATAGGGTTCCAATTGGGCTCCAATTGTATCATTAACTAATCCTTTTGGACTATAGATCATGTGGTTTGGGCCTTCCATTAGGGCGTTACAGGGTATTGTGCCTGCTAAAATTCTAGAGATACATGTCATGTACCCAAACTTCTCAGTGATACTCAAGTCCCTTGACACATAGATGTTCTAAACAAAATACCAGCATTGCCTGGGAAGATTAGAGTATTAAGTTTTTTTAAATAGAAGATAGTTTATTTCAATTTCAAATGTTTCAGTCTCAATCTGGACTATCCTACATGATAAAGAAAATGCCAACTCACAGACATAGCACTCAAAAGATCTATAGACTATAACCCTTAGAACAAGACAGTTGCACATTACGGAGCCTTCTCTATCCCTTCAAACAACAATCCCCCGTTGCATATAATAGAAATATACAAGAAAAAGTAAAAGTTGTGTATCCATTTCCAAATACGAAACATATGTAACACCAAATGCCAAACTCAAAAATAGCTAGCAATTCAAGAAAGGTTTTTATTCTTTCAACTAAACTGATCAAATAGAAATGGCCAAAAGAAACTGTATCTTTCATCCAAATGATGCGATGTCCATGGTTGCACAAATTGTTCAATTAGTAACACAAATTCAACATTCCCTCAATATCCAGCAAATGAATCGTTCAAGACATATAATTAATCAACCGATACTCAGTCCTGTATTCCAATCGACAACTTTGACAAGTGAAAACAATGCCAAGAGACCACAGTCCAGATATAAATCATACCGGTGTAGATTCATCATCATCTTCCCATGATTCCTTCACATCATTGTCATCCGCATCTTCATCATCCCATTTGTTTTTAGGTTGCTCCTTTGCAATAACAGGTGGAATTTGCTCATCCTCTGTAATTAAGCCATATGCCTTGGTAAAACTAGATAGCAGACTCCAACAGAAAAACAAATGATAAACTTCATGAAAAAATTACTAGGTGAATAAATTAGGATTAATCTGAACTAATTACATAATGCCACTCTGTTTCTATAAAATAACACTACCCAGTTATAGCAGCTTGTATAAATCCCATCCATACCAATCAGCCAATATGAACCATCAATTAATAAAGAGTTAAATGTAGATTTACATGTCAATAATTCGAGACACTTCCATGTTATAACATATGAAGTTGAAAGGAAGCAGAGATAAGTTAGGTCCCATCTAAACCTTGGAAGTAATTTTTAGTGAGGATTTACAGCGACTACAAAGAGAAATCTACAGTCAACCTGTTTGACTAGTATTAATCATGGATTCATTCCAAATGCTCTGTATAATGCAGGTCATGTGACAATGGCAGAATTCAAATGCAGTACAGGATCCTAATGCAGTTTTGGAATGCATTTAATCCTAAGGATTGGTTCAAGTGATAAAGGTCTTGGCCTTGGGGCTATGCTCCCTCCAGGTCTAAGGTACGAACCCTTGGGTACAACAATTTCTAGAGGCCAAGTTTTATTGGTGAAAAGCCAATAATTTACTTGATTCGTGTGATGTGGCGCGCTACATAGATCCAGTGTCTCATGGGGTAAAAGACATGTTGCATTTGCATATCTACAAGTTCCTCATCATAATAAATATTACAGAAGTAAAACACACAATAGCCACACCACAGCCAAACCCACATCCACAACTAGGAGCATATAGACAGCAAGCCTCAAGAAAGCTTCATTTCCCAAACATATAAAAATTGGCATTAAGGCATTCAACAAGCTCTATCAAGTATGCAACGAATCTGGCTATACTACAGCATCCTCAATCGCAATATACGAGCACATATGCGACCTTCTGTTCGTGTATTTGATGACGTGGAACCTCACCAAGCAGCACCCTTTGCATTCACACCCCTGAGGAGTAACCCCCACTATGACCTAACAAAGCAGTCTCCCCAACCCTAAAGAAAAAGGGATAATTTATAGTGACCGTGAGGAAGTCGCACGAAAAGTGGAACAGTGACCTTGAGTTTCTTGACCCTTTGACTTTAAATAGTCAGTTCTATTTCTCGATGGGGCAAGGGGGAAGGAATATAAAGCAGCAGTAGTAACCAACCATGATTACATCTTTACTTAGTCTAGTAAGCAAAAGAATCAGAAAGAAATCCTACTCTCGCATGACATAGAGACCATTGAATTGATGGGAGGGTGGGGAACTGCTCATACCACATCAATTCAAAAGAAAAAGAAAAAGCTGTGATGCTGACAAAGTGAATAATCATTCCAACTAGTAAAAATTGTACCATTACTAAATATATATATATATTATAAGTAGAATATATATATAAGTAAAATGTGTATTACAATTTTACAGTTCCAATGAATCCCAAAGTACGATTTTCTGATCCTCAAATTGTAAAAAGCTTCCAAGATCTATTAATTGCAAAGGTATAGCAAATTGATGGCATGCACATTCGGTAATTAGGGCAGAAAAAATTACCCCAGTCCTCCATCTAGTTGTGTCACCCAGTTGTTAGGAGAAAATTAGTTACTACGTAGCAAAGCGTGATACTGCATAAAAAAGATGTAAACATTAAGGAAATAATTAAAAATAATAATAAAATTGATAAATATCAGGTCTTTACAATAGTAAAACGCCACAATCCCTTTTGAGGCATATTCTCATCCCCGGCATAACCAGCCCTTTTAAAGGTCTTAAATCAGATTTCTCCCCCATAAAATAACTCCGAATACTTCTCAATCACATCATAACTCAGCCTCTACCATCCGCCTTTCATAAAATGAACATCCAAAATTTATGGAAAATTTTGAATCGACAAAATCCTTAGTACTTAAATCCGTCAAAAGCACTAAAATCCCAAATGTTGAGTCCTCCCTCCAATCATTGCAACCGTTCATACCCATCCCCAAAGCCAATCTAAAGTCCATAGTGATCTCATAAAAAATAAGTCCAAGATATAAAAAATAAATTTACATCAAGCAAACTTCATAGAATTAGGGAGTAGGTGATAGAATTTACCTTGATTTCTCTCGATGGTCCACAAATACATGAGGGATTAGCTATCCGAAATCCGGTGTGTGATCAACCAATTTGGTTGTGGCCACAGGTTGCGTGTTCGGCTGGGGAAAAGAGAAAGGGAAAGGGCAGCCAGCCGAAGAGAGATAATGTGTCGGGTTCGGGTTTTGAAAAAACCAACGCCGTTTTCCAACAACAGAGACGTGTGAGCTGGTCGGCTGTGTAGAGGGAGAGAGACAGAGGGGGAACGGCGGCAGACCAAAGGACGCGGAGAGAAAGTAAGAGACGGCTGGGAAAGCTGAAAGAACTTATAAGAAAGGAACGAAGGGTAGCTGCTCGGCCCGTTTTTATCGATTGCCCTTTGGTAAGTGGGCTGGGCCTTTGTTTCGGCGCATTCATTATAACTTGCACCCACCTATATTTCTTTTTAATTCAATAATTATTAAAAATGTTTGATCAAGATATTTCATTTTCAAGTCTTGTATTAGAAATGAGTAATACTCCATACAATCATGGATGTTCAAGTACTGTATAATTGTTTTGAAAAAAAAATAGAGTCTATTATTAAAAAATTAATTTTTTTCATGTAAGTCTCATATTTACTTACTTTTTTTAAAATAATTACGCACTCCACGACTACAAATATCATTTTTCAATAAATAATACCATTTTTCAAGTGAAATTGAGAGAAACTTCATCCTATGCTCTATGATTGACTTGCACTATAAAATACATGAATTCTTCTACTCAACAATCCTACACTACACACTTACTTTTATTTTTTATTTTTTAATTTTTTATCTTTTAACAAGTTTGTGGTATAGGACTGTTGAGTAGAATTTTTCATAATATATACATTTCGAATTTATTGTAACCAACGGGAAGAAAAAGTGTAATCATGAAAGGTATAGTTACGAGTAATTTTATTGTATTCAAAATTTCAAAATATTCGATCAAACCTGTATATTTATGTTCAGGTATTTTAGGCTGCAGTTGATTTTGCAATCTATTAATTGTCTTGTAATCAAAAGATATATTTGACATCTCTCTTATGACAAATGTTCAGAATTCTTATGTCCTCAATTCCTTATCTATATATATATATATATATACATATATATATATATAAGTTTTGAGAATATCCCCGATATCATGAAATTGGATGTTGCAGGTGGATGACAAGAATAAAGAAAGAGAAGCTGAGAAAATAAGCCACTCCAATGTTATTGGAGGTTTTTTTTTTTTTTTGGATAAGAGAGTGGCGGTTTCGAACCCAAATTTTTTATTTGGAGAACTGGGTTATATATATTATATATTTTTTCTAGGCAGGTTGATTTCATTAAACTAAAAGAGTGATACATAAAGAGGGGGTGAGATTTTCCAATAATCGCACCCCAAAAAACAATAGAAAACAGTACAAAGTGGTAAACGGGTTTATTTGGAATCAATTTCTTTATCTCTACCCATGTCTTACAAGAGGATGCCGTCTTATAGAAAGACAAAAATATGTTCGCAAAAAAATGAACGATGGAACCACTGCTTGAGACGGTGGAACCTCGACTAAAAGCGGTAAAGGTGGGGGATGCACTATTACATATTGTTTGGAGATAATTTTTTGAGAGTTCCACGATCCCTCTTACAAAATCACTGGTTAAGAAAAGCAGTAACATAGAATAGCAGTCTGAAATGAAGTCGAGTCGCCTACGGAGGACCAACATAGACTGTGATGGCGCATGTAGATCACACGCCACCATAGGAGTGAAACGGAGGGTCAGATCCGGATGATCCAAAGCCTTCAATGCTAAGAAGGTCGTGCGTGTCATCAGGAGCAGCTCCAGGACGCGGTGGCGCATGAATGTAGCGCAGGGCATGAGACACGCGTGCGACGAACGCCCCGAGCAAAAGAGCGGAATCCTTCCACAAACTTGAAGATCTGTTGGTTGGAGAACACCGAAAGGAAGGAGATCAGCTAGTTTCGGTGTTTTGGAGAAAAACCATAAAGGAAAAAAGGATATACTTGACAAAACAAGAAAAGGAAAGGAAATGCTACGGCTAGCTAGTGGAGGAAGCTCCAACCCCCCTCCTCCCAATGAACGGGCTAGAAACACGGAGAAACGACTGAGGATTTTGTCGCCTAGGAGAGAGAGGGAGAGAGAAAAGAGATGGATTATCCACTAGAGATGAGAGTTACTACACACGGAGAACTGGGTTATATGCTATCAAGCCTTTACGCTCTAGACTTTCTTGGAGGTTTAATATTAGCAAGATAAAGTGCTAAGGAATGCATATTTAATAATTACATGATCATCAAAGCAGTAAAAGGATCTATTTGCCCACCACCTAATTAATGCCTTTTTTTTCTAAAGTAAGCTGCTCAAATTTTTCGTTGGTTAAAAAGCTGTTGGTTTACATCCATCCCTTCAAATTTTAATACCAATATTGACACATCAATCGTGTCAAGTGACTTGTTATTCATACCAATTTATAAAAGAAATTTCTCTTTATCAGATAACATTATTTCAGATAATGATAGGGTTTTTACTATCTATTTATTATTCTTTTTATATTTAATCTTTTTTTAATTTTTAATTTTACTTAATAGTTAATGGAAGTGACTATTAGTAAAATTATTTTTTTAACATTTTTTCTTAATGGTTAAAGATGTTAAAAAAATACTTTAAAAAAATGATAGAAAAAAATAAATACACTATAAATAATAAATGAATAGTAAAAAAATAGTAACACTATCACTACCCATCTCTATTATCATTAATAGCATAACATCTTCTCCCCAGCTTCCTCAAAAAGGTATTTATTTATTGCTAGTTTATATTTTTAAAGACATCATTCCTGGTAGTTTGGAGAATGGAAATTTTGAATCCTCAACCATGGACCTAATAGTCTTTAAGAACCATGAATCATGCCATTGGGCCAGAAGGCCATTGACGCGCTTTTTACAAAAATTTCTAAAATTGTCAAATAAATAATCTAGGTTAGTTTGGATAACAAGATGCTCTCGTCTCTTCTCAATATTCAAATATCATAAATATAAAATATTTTTTAATTATAAATTTTTAATTTTTTCATTTAATCATTATAATTTTTTCAAATTTTTAAACAAGACATAAAAAATAATTTAACTTTTTTCAAAATAAAAATAAAATTAAAAAAATTATATTTTAACAATATTTTAACTTTATAATATTTTTATTCAATTTTTTTTCTCCTTTCCCAAAACCTCATAATCATCCTAACTGAAATTGTTTTACTACTATTTACAAATCATTTCATTATTATTCACATGCCACCTCATCTCACTATTAAAATCATGTCTAAGGTTGCGTTTGGATAGTAAATTACTATTCAATATTTTGTAACTATTATTTAACATTATTTGTTATTATTTAATATTTTATCATTATTTTTTCATCTATTTTTCATTATTATTTATAAATCTTTTCAAATAATCTTACGTACAGTCTCGTTTTTTTTCAGAAAACATTTCATCTCAATTTTATCATTATACTTTCTTAAATTTCAATACAAAATTAAATAAATAATTTAATTTTTTCAAATTCATCTCATCTGATCTTATATAATCATTATAATTTTTTTAAATTTTAATACAAAATCAAATAAACAATTAACTTTTTCAAATTTTAAAATAAAAATAATATTAAAAAATATTTTTTAACAATATTTTATTTAATTTTTTAATTTTAATCTTAAATCATCTTATTTTATTTTATTTTTATCTCATTTTTAAAAACAAACAAGATGAGAGAGTAAAGATGAAAATGAGAAAAAAGGAGAGATGCTTTTTAATTTATGGAGGCCCCAATTAAAGGGGCCCATGTGCTATACAGATCATTCATGTATCACCGATAGATATCAACTTCTTTGACGGAGGTTTCTATATGGTGATGAATGATTAATCAAAACAGTCCAAATCCAGTCCCGCTGCTACTTGCCACATCAATCACCCAATTAATTCAACCTTACCTCTCCTTTTTTTTTTTTTTCCCCAAATAGTCGACAAATCTATATTTGTAGTAAGTATGGTTATTCACTTTTTTACCTTGTCCTCTTGAATAAGTACGCATATATTCCTTGAATTCTCACTAATAAGATCTATAAAAATTAGATGAATTTACACCCATAATCCAAGACGATGTTTGCTTTTAGCAGCCCATCTGGGTTTTGACCCAATTCTAGATCACGATTCACAGGAAGCCATCATGCAATGCAATTAAGCATTGCTTAAAGTATCACAATTTGGGACTAAAAAGATCATAAATTGTGAAGGTTTGGTATATTTGCCAACCAATCATCATCGCCTGAACAAATGATTGTTGCTAGACCCTGAATACAAATGGAGAGAGAGAGAGAGAGAGAGAGAGAGCGATCTTCCTTTATTATATATAAGCACTAACAAAAGATGGGTGGGAGAATTTACAGCGGTTAAAAAAGAAGCCCAGCAGCTAAACGGGTTCTTCAAAAAAAACAGGAACGAAAATTAAATAAAAATAAAGTTCCCCGTTCAAAACTGCCACCAACCCTCAGAAATAATAAAAGCAAGGTTAAAACTGTAAATTTAAAAAGAAACAAAACCACCCGAGGGGTGGGATGATCACCATCATGACCCTTCGTTGTGCGTAATCACCGCACGGAGAACCACGCGAGGAGGTCTCCACCGACACGACGGTCGGTGAGTGACACGCGCTCGTCACACACCTGCGGCGATCGACAAAGAGGGCATGTGAACTTGAGGTGGTTGAGCCAGCCATCGAAGCACTCCTTGTGGAAGACGTGGAGGCACGCTAGCCGTCGCACCTGGTCCCCATCCCTCAACGCGGAGAGGCACACGACGCAATCGGGCCGACCGACGAGGTCCGAGTCCTCGCCGGCGACGTACTCGTAGGAAAACACCCGGTTGAGGTTGAGCTGATCGGCCAAGACGATTAGGCCGGCAAGGCCCGACCCAACGGTGGCCACGAAACCATCGTCTACGGCGCTGTCTGGGTTGAATCGGGAGAGACCGAGAGAGTGGAATAGGCCGGAGACAACAGAACGGAGGTAGCTGACGCACTTGGCGATGAGCGCCAGAAGTAGAAGTGGGATCGAATCCGATGACACGTCGTTCAGCTGGCTCTGCAATCCCATCTCACTAATTTTTCACTTATTTATAGTTTTTTTTTTCCTATTGGAGGATAGAAGAGAGAGTATTGATAGAAGGACGAGTCGAGACTAGAGATAGAAGGACGATGTGAAGGAGAGAAAGCCTGTTTGGGGTTTATATATAAGAGAGAGAGAGAGAAGAGGGATGAAATGAATGCAAGAGGTGGGGCTGGGGGTAGGGAGGCGTGGGCCTGGGGTTTACGTGGGGGATAGGGAAGAGAGTACAGGTACTGAGTGAATGATGGATGGCATTTAATAATAGAATTTTACTATTCATTATCTTTCTACATATTTTATTATATTAATTTTTTAATTTTTTTTTACTGAATTATTCTGCTATCATTTATGTCTCGATATTTTGTATTTAGAAATGAATTGAGATGATTTTAAATAATATAATAAAATATTTTTATAAATATTATTTTTTATTATTATTATTATTTAAAAATTTAAAAAAATTAAATTATTTATTATATTTTATATAAAAGTTTAAAAAATTTATGATGATAAATATGAGATGAGACAAATCATCCTTTAAGATAAAAAATAACATGTAATATATAATAAAACGATGAATAAAATTTTTTTTGATAATAAGAGAATTGTTATGCATAAACCTACACACCACACACTAATATGTTTTTTATTTTTTTTTAATTTTTTTCAATTTTTTTTATTTTACTCTTCTTGAAATATTTATATTTTTTTATTCATCATATATATAATACACATTTAATAAGAGAAACAAATAAAAAAAAATTATGATATACGGTATGTAATGCAAAGATAAATTCTAATAATAATACAGAGCCAAACAGTGCCAGAGTTCGGGTTCAATTGAGGCCTCAGGCCATGTGTGCTGGGGTCCGGCTGTCCTTTCCTCTTTCTTCGTTTCGTTTCTACTGCTCTCTTTTTTTTAGAATATAATTTATCGCATATTTATTATTTTAATGAAAATAAATAAAAGTTAATATATAAATAAAAATAAAAATGTAAAAATTTTATACAAATAATATAATAATTTCTTATAATTAAGCAAGTAATGTGGGAAGATGAACATAAGAAATGTGACCACACGGTTCTGTATGTAGACTTGGAGCATTTTGCTAAATTACATGTCATTTTGTTAGCATTTGGAGGATCGATCGATGGCCATTTTGTAATCTTCTGGGGATGAAGCTGAAAAAGGACAATTAACCATTTCTCCTTATGCTATGGGAGAGGGACCATTGCTACGTGGTTTAAGTTCTTGGATGCTTATGAAAACAAAAAACAAAAGAAACACGAGATGACAATGATTTACGATATTTAAGAGTTAATGTTAATGTGTTTAAAAAAAAAAGAGTTAATGTTAATGGGTAAAGTTTGTTAGTTTTATAAAAAGAGAGAGTGTTTTGTTACGTGCGGCAATTATGATGAACAGTATAAAAAAAAACACACAGATTTAACGTAGTTCAGAAGTGTACCTACATCCACAGGAGAGGGGGCTGAATTTTTAGTACTAAGGCATCGTTTGTTTTCAGAAAACATCTCATATCATCTTATATCAATTTCATCATTACACTTTCCCAAATTTTAATACAAAATAAAATAAAAAATTCAACTTTTTCAAATCTCAAAATAAAAATATTAAAATAATATTAAAAAATATATTCTAACAATACTTTATTTAACTTTTTAATTTTAATCTCAACTCATCTCGTCTCATCTCATCTCCAAAAACAAACAAGGTCAAAGTAAGGTTACATCATATGAATTTATACTAAACCCTAGCCATACAAATTAAAAGGTATTAGAAAATTCCAATATGCTCCCCCTCACTTTACTCCGCTTCACTCTCGGCATCAGTCTGTTTTCTTTATATACGTATTCCACTCAATATGAGCCACATATTACATGAGAGAGCTTCTGATCTATAAGTTTTCACCCTTTGTTCAAGTCATGAATATAACTACTATTTTTTAGCTTAAAAAACTGGTCACGACTAGAATAAATAAAATTATACTAATTCTGATTGAGTTACAGCGTTGGGAAATATCTCCTGCCTCCTTAGCTAATTTCGATAAAAGAACACACGATGTAAACATAATGAACCCGTTGAAATATTAGGATTTGAGATCGTAGAATGCAGCGCGCGAAGAACTTTTACATTCCTCTAAAAAAAACTCATCATGTGGCTCTCGTGCCAAAGGTTAAATTGAAAGCAAAGTGAGGTTCATGATGAATTTTGGTGAGTTAAAAAAGATAAAGGGTAATAAGATCGGTAGTGATTTCTGGGTGGCAATATCAACTCCACAATTGGAAGACAATGAAATATATATATATATATATATATATAATAAATGTAAGGGATCGGGCTATCACAATTTTTGTACGTTGAGGTTAATTTGATGAGAAGCGAATTAATATAATTTAGTACTGAATATTGTTTTTGCAAGATAATTATGTATATGATCTTCGGGATGAATATAGTTCTTTTGGGTTTGTAGAGTTTGATTTTTGATGTGTCAATCCAATTTGATTATCCGACACGACAATGATGCATTATGATTTTTTGAATAGTAAGATGTCGTCCCAATCATGTGTATTTTTATAATTCCTCACTACAATAAAGTCTTTTGCAGTTTTGTATACATAGACATGTTACTGAATCACGTTAATTTTGTATCGTATAATTAATTTTTTTGTATTTATTTTTACTTTATATGTGATCATTTTTCACAAGTTCTAATAACATGCCACTTCAATATATATTAAAAATAAAAACTGGAGGGACAGTACTAAACCCCACACCATATGGTGTGTTCGGTGAAAGAAAGAAAACAACTAGAAGGGGTTTTGGAAGAGGAATATTTGAAGGATCTTTCTGATCATCGTGATCAATTTCAATTTTCCCTAGAGCTGAAAAGGCTGGCCGCTGCATACATGTGAAGAAATACAGTACACAAAATGATCAGAGGCCTGGAGAGCCATAGACATCGCTTTCAAGTTTCACCCATATATATACCAAATTCCAAATCGCCAAAATATTTCACATTTTAAATTTGATTTATTTGCTCATCCATTGCCCTTTTTTGGTTTTTTTTGGTTCTTTATACTGCTGATATATAGATGATATATTGTCCTTTTCTTCATGTCACTGCTCTGATCTGGTCTCTCTCTCCCCAAAAATATTCCAATATTAAAAAAGAGAAAATTGAACATGCATATATATATATATATTATGACATGAATAAACAGCACCACGTGATGAAGATGAAAAACTGGGAATGATAAGCGGCAAAGTTGCATCAGTTCTCATGATTTCCTAATTAAGTTGGAATTAGTTTTATGACTTTTAATTTAACATGATCATGATCATCAGTTTTTGGACGGTTTCTTCGGTCAAAGTCTAAACTTACACGAATTTCCATCCCTATTTTGTTCTCACTCTGATGATCTTGACGTCCATAATTAATTAATCTCTTTTATATCTTAATTACTACTTCATGATCATCATCAATATCATTTAACTTTACTACTTACGAGTGGGGCACTTCATATATCGATCCACTTGCAATGTTATTATAAATGATATTTCCACGGAGACTTCTCCATCGATTTGTCCTTTTTTTTTTTAACTTAATGATTAAGTAAGTATTTTTTTAATGAATTTATGATTTTTATTTTAAATATTTATAAAAAATGAAAAATATTTTAAAAAAATAAAGAATTTGGCCGGCTCGGTGTGTAGCAGCACATGCGCGCACATATATATATATATATATATATATATATAATATGATCCTGATCATGAAATTCATGATCTCCCTAGCCAGCGGCCTGTTTCCTTAATTTCCACCGTTTTTTTAGGTAAAACCACTTGGTCTTTTATGTTTATATAATATAAATCAAGTTGAAACAACAACTAATTAATTTGTAAATGTTTGTAAGAATGCTGCCTGATGGGTGGTAGTGAATATTAAATCAACCAGACATGCATGAGGCATACATAAGCAGTACTTGCATTGCATGTGCGCCCTAGCTAGCTATAGAGATCAAGACAACCAACGTACGTACATGATATATAAAAATAAAAATAAAAAAGTTCTAAAATTAATTCGACAACATGTATATTGATTTGGGCACTCCACTCCAATAATAATTCTCAGATATATATATATGTGTATGTTATTATATATTGTAGCTAGCTAGTTATGGTTTTGGGAAGGGATAAGATTGGTGGAGGTAGCCTACTTTGCAGGGTATCTATGCGTTACAGAGATCATGTGATAAATAGAATTATTAATATTCCAATATTATTGAAGCAGTATATTGAGCAATTTCATGTGGATAATGTTCTTATTGATGATCGTGCTTCTATAGCTAGCTAGCACTCCTTGTTGATCAAGACATTAAGGTTCTGTTTATTTATATATAATTCTTATCTCATCTCAATGATTATAATTTTTTAAAATTTTTATATAAAAATATAATAAATAATTTAATTTTTTTAAATCTCAAAATAAAAATATTAATAAAAAATTTATTCTAATAATATTTTATTTAACCACTATTCAAAATATTTCATCTCATCTGTTTATCTAAACACAACTTAAGAATGTAACTTTTTTAGCAATTCTATATATAATCGTAAAGTGTGTAAACATCACATAATTATTTTTAAAAAAATAAAATTTATTATTAAAAAATTAACTTTTTTTCATATATATTTTATATTTTATTTATTTTTTTAAAAATAATTATATGATGGTTACATAATTCACGAGTGCTTGTATTCTTTCTTGACTTTTTTGCGAGAGATCAAAGGCCGAAAGCCGCCAGAGGCTTGGTTTGTGTGTACGGACTGCTAGCTAGCTAGCTACAACCCAAATTAGCATTTGATGTATTCGTGACAGCAATTTTTAAAGTCTACGTCGGCCAATTTAAAGCTAGGATTATTATTGGGTTATCAAAATTTTAATACCCTTTTTTTGTTTACTTTTGGCTTAATTAATCATTGGAAAATAATTTTAAAAAAAAATTATTCTATTTCAAAATTTTAAAAATCGAAATGAGGTTTCAAATTCATGATAACAATTTTGAATTTTTTTATTTTAATATTAATAAAAAAAATATTAAAATTTTTTATAAAAAGAATGGATCGAATTTAAGAAAATAAAGGAAAGAATTAACGTATGCACTAGTTGATGATTTGGAAAGGTGGGAGAGGTGGCAAAATCAATAAGCAAAAAAGACTCATGTCAAGAAGACTTCCAACAAGCATGCAATATCACACATAACGTGATTAATAAATTACAAGAAAAAGACAGAGCTAAGGTGTTGGGCGGTGGAGGATTAAGACAATAATTAATTAAGACAGAAACCAACTCTGACACAAAGATTTCTCCGTGATCTCAGGTGATTTATCTTCTAAATTACAGGATTAAACCAAACCAAACCAAACCAAATAATTATGCTTCAGACTTGAAAGGGACATGCCCCCTCATTCGTTCAATCTCTACCGTCCGAGAAGATCCGCGTATCCGCCGACCAAATGCTTGGTGCCATTAAAAATCCTCTATATTTATATATCTATATTTAAGAAACTGCAACTTGTTATATATATATATATATATATATATATAAAAGCTAATTTCATTTACTTGGAAATTTCCAATTTCCCATTGAGGAGGGCTGGGGCCAGGGGGCCTCACTTGCCATGCACCTTTGCACTGCATGGCTTTTGATTTGAATGTCATAATCAATTATCTTCCCGTTTTTCATAAAAATTATGTGTGTTTTTGCAAGTTGAGGTCGATTGCAACCCATCATCGGATATATTAAGCCACCACCTTGACTCTTTTATAAATGAAAAGTAGAAAAAATTCATCGATTTGAAAATCAATGCACGCACAATAAAAAATAATGGACAGTCTTAACGCAGACTTATGGAAACATCTCTTTAATCCAAATCCCGCCTTCTCTCTTAGACTTTCATAGTGGCCAGGATCCCATAGATAATTTGTATTTTAATAATTTTATACTGCAAGGACACTTTAAATAAAACACTGCCTAAGCTTTATTTTAAAATATATTAACGATCGATATATATATAATTATTTGGATTATTGATCATCAAGAGTAGAAAAATCCATATGAGGGAGTGATTTATATATTCAATAGAAATTAACTTTAATAGTCCAAATATATATATGAAAAATTATTCTCATCGGCCATTATTCACCATCTCACACCCTACACTTTATGAAAAAACTATAGGTGTATGGTGTGTGATGTGAACAGTTGATGATTTGGAGCAAAATTCTATATATATATAAATATTTTTTTAAAACCTAAATTTAAGTAACTTATTAATTAAATAGTCCAAATTAATACTTGATCACGACTTACTTTATACATGAACCTAAATTCGTGCCGAAAATAATGAGCACTCATGATCACATGAATTAAGCTAA
>QEOT01122861.1:5765-38498 GCA_003123785.1 Pterocarya stenoptera
AAAAAAAAAAAAAAAAAAAGGAGGAAATTTCAAATCTGAGATATAGCAAAGAAACAGGGGGCTCGATCAGCTTAGTCGGATTATATCAGTGATACAGCAGAGGATGATTATCTTTTACTTAAAAAAATTTAAAGCGGGAAATTCTACCACAAGTTGTGACGGCCCAACTTGGAGTGGACTAAAAAGCAAGTCGTGTACTGCCTCGGGCCCAGACCCAAAATAATATGTTTAGACGATTCAACGTACATCCCAGCAGTTTTAAAACGTGTAAATTTTATACATTTATTTTTTTTAAAAATGGGTAAATTTAAGATACACATAAAAATTATTTTTTAATGATAAATTTCACTTATTTTTAAAAGGAGTGCACGAAACTTACACATCTTAAAACTATATTTAACATTACTCTAATCCCAACAAATATATATATAATTTGTTTTCTACATAATTTAACCCGAAACGAGATGTATGACTATTACATTCAAGCGGCTGCATTTGGATATTGAGATGATTTCAAATAATTTGAGTTGATATAAGAATAATAGTATTTTATGAGTCTTATTGAAATGTATTTGAATGTAAATAATTTGAAATATGAGTTTAAATGTATGAAATAGGTTGAGAAATATTTAATATTTTTATGAGAAGTTATAAAAATAGTGAGCCTTATCATTGATTGGTTTGATATAGATTGAGGTGAGTTTGTGTTCCAAATATAGTTTTAAGAACTCAAGTGACAAAAAAAAAAAAAAAAAATGTAGAAAATGTTAATCCTGGCGTGAGATCTGATCATAAGAACTGGAATCATGTCATCTGGATCTCAAGACCTGGTTGTCAGGAAATTGATAAATAGGAAGGACTTAAAGTTGTCTTTTAGCTGACTCAATTTCCTTATTAATGCTAAAGTATTTATTCGATATGTCACTTAGAAGTAATATGAAGTGCATTTTCCAAGCTAAAAACAAAAGAGAGGGAAACGAATCATGTTGACAATACTTAGAAATAAAAAAAAATCAGAAATAAATACGGATTTTAACGATAAACGTGGATGTGGGCATGTTATATAAAATTCTTCTGATAGAATTATTCATTTTAAAGTGCCGAACGAGTGTTCATCCAATAAAGAGTTAAAACATATCTCATGAGGAAATATTTAAAAAAGGAAGAACAATTTTGTCCGTGCGAAGAAGACTTCTTAATTTACTGATCAAAGGGGCTTGGTCATCCAACCAATCCATAGTTAAACCCTCTGCACCCTATTTAGCAAGAAAATCTGCAACTGCATTTCCCTCACGAAAAATATGGCTCACTCTATACTCCAATTTATCCAAACAACTTTTCAGCTCAACCCAATAATCCTCGAGATACCAAATATTACACTCACTCTTTCTAATCCAATTGACAAGGATTTGAGAATCAGTTCCAATATCTACCTAATAAAACCCAAGTTGACAGCACCTTCTAACCCCTTCCATCAATCCCCTCAGTTCAGCAAAGTTGTTAGTACCCTGGCCTAAACAAACAAAATACACCACACACATTTGACCACTAGCATCAAGAATCACACCCCTAACACCAGCAGGCCCAGGATTACCCAAGTTGCTGCCATCTGTATTAAGCTTCACCCAGTTCTGTGAGGGAGGACTCCACTTGACCATTGAAACCTTCTTTGCTTTAGGAACTGACACCGGAATATCCATCCTGTTTAGAATAACAACATCCTGCCTAGGAAGTCTCAAGGACTTTAGATCCAACTGCATGATTCTATGAATCCATAACTTGATAGTGTGCCAAACCGTCTGAACCGAATCCATCTTGCCATCATACCTAGCTCTACACCGCCGTTCCCAGAGTTTCCAAGAAACGATGGACGGGATAAGATAAAAAATAGTCCGAACTTGGGACGACTTGCCAGTACGAGGAAACTAAAAATTTACTTGTTCCTGCCAAGTATGGAAAACACCTATATAAACACCTAATTGAATTGAAACCATCCGCCAAACTTGCCTAGCAAAGTCACCGGTGCAAAGATGATTGAGATCTTCAGAATGGCTAGAGCAACAACAGTTACATTTAGAAGCCATTTGGATGCCAACCATTTTAATCTTCTCATCCACGCTCAAGCAATTATTACTGGCCTTCCACATCATAACAAAAATTTTCTTAGGGATATTATTATGCCAAATCGAGTGAGCCCAAGGTAAAGGAGACGCTCGAATTATAATACACTCCTAAGCACTTTTTGTAGTAAACTTTTCGTCGTGCTCTTTCATCCAAATTAACACATCTTGCCCCTCTTTACGCCTAGCCAAAACCTGATACAGCTCATTAGCTTTATCATGACCAACAAGCCTTTCTAAACAAGAGGTATTCCAACCATTCTCAATGCGAAGCTCTTTGATTTTAAGCAGCGGTTGATCAATCATAGGGAAATGTATATTAAGAGGACCACCCTCCTCCTAATTATCATACCAAAAAGAAAGATAACCCTTGTGAACAATCCATTTAGAGTTGTTTAAAACATTCGGGATACTTTTTACAGTAGTTTTTCAAAACCGGGTACCCTTATTCGGTGCTATTAAAGATAAATGATTATCCCTCACATACTTACTTCTGAAGAAATCCGCCCACAAAGAATTATCCAAAATCAGGCGCCAAGCTAGTTTTAAATGTAAAGCCCTTTGACTATCCTCAAAACCCTGAATACCTAACCCACCTTCTTTAATAGGTCTACAAACCTTATTCCAACTCACCCATTTTCTTTTGCCTCTCCCCTCGGAATCACCCCAAAAAAAGAACTTAGAAGTTTATTCAACTCCTTAAGCACTATCTTGGGTACATGTAAGACAACGAGGAGATGAATGGCCATACTCAAAAGAACATATCGAAGAAGAATAGTTCTACTGCCTGTGGAAAACATTTTCATCTTCTAGCCTGCCATTTTCTTTTTGACTTTTCCAAGAAGATCATCAAAATTAGAGGCATTCAATCTACCAGTCACGATGGACACATCCAAATACTTAAACGGAAAAGATCCTTCAGAGAAACCTGTAAAATGAAGAAGCGACCGCTTTCTTTCAACAGAGATGCGTTTAGAAAAATAAATGACACTTTTTTCTTTACTAAGAGCTTGGCCCGACCAATCTGCATAAAAATTCAACACTTGCATCAAACCTCTCATTGACCTTTTTCCACTATTTGCAAAAATAACAATGTCATTAGCATACATAAGGTGGGAAACAATGGGAGTACCTTTAGCCTGAGAAAAAGGACCAATTTTACCAATATTAAAGAAATGCTTTAAGAGAAGGGAAATGACCTCTTGCATAACAATGAATAAGTAAGGTAAAAGTGGGTCACTTTGCCTCAAATCACGTTCACCTTTAAAGACCCATTGTAGTGCCATTAATCATGATAGAGTACCAGGGTATACAGATACACGACTTTATCAAGGCACTGACTTGATCAGAAAAACCAAAAGCACCCAAAACATGAAGAAGAAAATTCTAATTAACTCTATCATAGGCTTTCATCATATCAAGCTTAATCAACACATTATCCCCTGTAGCCTTATTATTAATAGAATGAACCATTTCCTGGGTTAAATTAATATTTTCAAAAATACTGTGTTCAAGAATAAATGTCCCTTGCTCCTAAGAAGTCAACTTAGATAGTATATATGTAATACGATCTACAATAATCTTGGTACAAATTTTGTAAAAAATCGAACATAGACTGATGAGCCTGAATTTATCAAAACTCGTAGGTTTATCCGCCTTAGGAATTAAAACAATATAAGAGGCCGTAAAAAACCCAGGAAAATATTTCTTTTGAAAAAACTCAGCGATAACTTCCAGAAGATCCTCCTTAGCAAACTTAGTGTTGCTTTGTATTGTTATAAGCGGTTTTGGGAGGAAAAGTTTGCCACTCCCCTCCTAAATAGAAGGCCCAAGTTCCATGAACTTTGTACCTGCACCTTCTCAGGCTGGGTGGGCTAAAGGTAAAATACATACATATAACTAACTATATTAATCTTTCTAATCTAGAACCATAACTTTGCTGCTAACCGAGATTTTCACCTCTTACATATGAGTATATAAGATTTACGTACCGATATAGATTCTTGAATTTTTTTTTTTTGTGCTAGCGAACGTTTAGACACGCTCTTATTATGTGAAGATATTATTGTTACGGATGGAGACAAAGTCTCATGCAAGCACCGACCTCATTAATGCACCGAGAAAAAGCTTAGCACCGAATGCACCAAATTCAAAAGGTGCGGCTGCTCTGCGGTTGCTCAACTGCTCCAACAACATTTTCTTTCGTTTTGTTGCTATAAATAGAAGTGTTGTGATATGAATATGTGAGAGCAAAAAGGAGAGTGCAGCGTGTATAGTGGTGCAAGTGAGTGACAGAGAGAGAGAGAGTTTACAGAGAGTTTGTAAATTCGGTTTTCATAGTGAAGCGCAGCAACAATGGACGTAGGCAGTTGCCGAACCACTTAAATTTCTTCTCTCTATAATCTAGAATTATTCTCTGTCTCGTGCCGAGCCCCTAACAATTATCTTGTGTGCTGATTCATGTGCTTGTTAGGCTTTATAAATGGCTCATTATATTGAACTTGAACCCAAAAACAGTTTTAGAATGGAGAGCTAAGAGCAAAATTATGGCAGTTAAAAACTGTTAATAATATAATGTCTTTTGAAATTATCGCTTATCTATTTCACAAAACGATAAAGGGTATTTAATAATAGTTTTCGTTACGCCTTTTGAAAAGTAACTTGACCACGTTTGGATAGAGAGATAGGATGAGATAGTTTGTGAATTGTAGTGAGATTTGTGAGTTGAAATTTGTGAATAGTAGGAAGATAATCTCAACTTATCTCTCAATCCTAAAAGTACTTAAAGAACCAAGGTCCAATACTTAAGGAAAGGCTCATTTAGCAGCGGAAGTAAGATTGCTGTTTCAAGAGTAGAAAAATAGAAAAACAAAAAATCCATGACATTTTCACTTTGTTGGCCCAATTTTCAAAGTTCTTAATCTTCACTTCCGCGTTTTTGGAGGTAAATTCTAACCTAATCATTAAAATTAAAAAACTTGTCATTAAAGTGTAGATCCACACGATTCCAAGCAACAAAAAAGTCATCAATGGCAGACTTACTGGAAACCTGACGACCTCAGCAATGGAAATAACCAATAATATCATTCTGATGTAGTATCTCTACAAATAAGATTTTTTCTTCCCAATGGAATTAACCCAGGCCAATTGAAGTCTCAACAAATTCAGACAATACTACCTGGAAACCTCAATGACTCCACAAACTTTAGAGTCGTCCACTGCTGTCTGTCTCAATAGTTTCCAACATCCAGAGTTTGCTGTGCATGATAGTTTTGGCTCTATATTCAACAGATTTAGTGGGTGTTGAAGATGGAGTTAGATGAGTACAGGAAGGAGAAGCCCAACTAACAAGGGGGGTGTTGAATGTTGATGAATCAATTATCGCTCTCTTTTTAATTGATTATCAGTGAAATTATGGATTGAGAGAAAGGGTAAGAGAGAATCATTCTCTCCGGCTCCCTCTCTAGGTATTCTATAGGTTGGGGGCACTGCAGGGAACTTTTCCTAGCACTTGAAAAATAAAATCTCACCACACTTCTATTCACCAGTAAATAATATATATTAAACAGGGAATTGGTAACTACCAAGAAATATAATAGATCTTTACAAATTTTTTTAAGAGAAAATAAAATACAGAAGGGGAGAGTGAAAGTCCCAACACTTCAAAAGGAACATTACTGTCCATCATCCAAAGTAAGCAAAAAGCTATCAGCAATATTCGAATCAGAGGCACTGCTAGTAAGACCCAAAATTCAAAATTGACTTCACAAAGGCATACCTAACAAACTTGTAAAGGCTATAGTAACTTAAATTTGCGTTATTACTAGACCAGAAAGACCAAGTTTCATTATCTGGCGTCATCGATTTTCATCTGGGAAAAAACATCACATGCTTTAACGTAGGAGCCATCATCCATCATAACAGGCATATCGCTTTCATCCATCGTAATGCTAAATGAAGGCAACTGCTGTAGATTGGGCAATGCCAATCCAGGTAAACCATCGACTGCACTGTCCTCATGTGGTTCTCTCCGCATTCCAGTTAGCTGAAGCTGTAATGCATATTCCAAGTCCCAGACCACATCATCCATGGTGGGGCGATCAGCACCTAATTCTTGTAAACATTTCTCTGCCGTCTCAATAAATCTTCTTTGGGAGTTTGGATCAATCTGACCCTTGAGTGAAGGATCAACAATCTCTTCAAGCGTCCCTTCCTTCTTGCAGAGCATTGCCCATTCAGCCAAATTCACTTGCTTCCCGGAAAGCATGGCATTAATTGCTGGCCGTGCACATAGCACCTCGAGAAGAACCACTCCAAATGCATACACATCAGATTTTTTCGTCAACTGTTGGGACCTAATATACTCAGGATCGAGATAACCAAACGTGCCTTTGACAATTGTACTGACATGGGTCTCATCAAGAGGACCTGTTTTCGAAAGGCCAAAGTCCGCAACTTTAGCAACATAATGTTCATCAAGCAGGATATTAGTGGACTTGACATCACGGTGTATTATTCCCCCAGCTGAACCTTTGTGGAGGTATTGAAGACCCCTTGCTGCACCAATGCATATCTCAAGCCTTTTCTTCCAAGACAAACGAGGCAAATCTGAAGCATATATATGATCCTTTAAAGTCCCCTTTTCCATGAACTCATAGACAAGTATCATCTCAGATCTCTCCTCACAATACCCTATCAAGGAAACAAGATGGCGGTGGCGAATTTTGGAAAGAACCATGATTTCCGTTTGGAATTCTGGGAAGCCTTGGTTTGACCCTGGCTCACTCCGTTTCACAGCAATTTTTTGGCCATGTCTGAGAGTTCCCCTATAGACATTCCCGAAGCCACCCTTACCAATCAGCAACCTCGTGTCGAAGTTGTTTGTTGCAGATAGGATTTCAGCAAGAGGTACCTTCAATGCGAGATTAAAGTTAGGCCCATTTATGGTTCCCTCAGTCGCCCTGCTGTGCGTACTCCCAACTCCAAATACAGGTATTGGTGACCTGTCCGAGTTTTCCACTGGCTTTTGCTTCCTGCATTTGAAAACCAAAACGAATCCGACTGCCAAAATGCAGATTAGAACCAACCCTCCTAGCACCGAAACAACTACAAGAAAAGCATGTTTGTTCTTGCGCTCACTCACAGTAGGAACTGAACCCGTCGTCTCCAGTATCTCCATTATTTCTAGCCCATTCAGATAGGCATTTGTTTCAGGAGAATCATTCCTAGGGCCTATACTGATATTCATCGTTCCCGAATTATCAGAATCAACCACAAAGTCGAGGAAAAAAGGGACATTCGTGCCGCCAAAGTCGATTGAATCGACCTCCGAACTGAATTTACTATAAATATAAAGATTGAAGGAAAGAACAAACTGTGTTATAGCTACAATGTCGCAAAAGTGAACACGAACGAGGTGGCTAGCATTCCTACGCACATTAAAACCCCAGGTTATGTTGAAAAAATCAGCTTGCCCGGTAGAATTGCTATCCATCTGTTGCGCAGACTGGTAGACAATAGCAGGAGCAGTATACTGACTGGCAAGACCCAGTTGGTAATTAGGGCTACTGGAATATTGGGATACAACCTTTGCCTTATCTGGTTTATAGATGTAGTCGCTGTCCCAGTTTCTCAATAGCGTGTCCTCTTCCGGTGGGACTTTAGGGCCTCCAACATTTATCCTGTAAATGGTGTGTAAAGCCTTAGACAGCACACCCTTATAATCCTTAGTGCTTCCTGCAGCAGTAACATGTCGGGCTGTATCATTGATCAGATCGTCAGGGGCAAGGAAGACTTCCATGGCATTTATAAATGCAAACGATGATCCCCGGGGAACAAAATACACTTCGAATTTGCCAGGATTGGGTATTCTAAGTAAGAATTCCTCTGTTATAGGAGAGTTGCTATTGTTTTTGGCAGTGAAATTAAGCAACAGTGAGAACCCAGAAGTCCAGACGTCAAAAAGCGCTGTGGAGAGATTTGTTGGAGTACTTGGGGAGGAGAAAGCAAAGAAATGGAGGCGAACAAAATAAGTGCCATTAGTGTCGATATCGAACTCATACGAAGAGTTTTGCATAAAAACTCTTGCTGTCTGATACAGAGGTGATGCAGTTGAAGACTGGCTGCTGTCAATCGCGACTATGTTCTGATCTGTAAAGGAAATGGAATTAGAAGTCGAGTCACTGGAATTCAAGTCCCCAACGAAATTCCGTTGGCTGGTGTAGACGTTGTTAGCAGAGCCACAATTGATGAAATACTTATCTGGGAGAGAATAATCTGCCAAAGACAGAAACTGGAGGGATGAGAACTGGAGGAGAAAAAGAAGAAGAGAAAACAGAAGCTTTTCCATGAAAATTGTGGAGAAAAGTAGCATGCTTTCACTCAGGCCTTGAAGTGGAACTAACATGGAAAGCTTGAAGGAGAGGTTCAGGATTGGTCTTCTGCAGATTTTTCAGTTGAATTATGGATCGACAAGCCAGCTTAAAAAGCATTGACAAGTCAAAAGCTTCGAATTTTCCCAAAGAATTAAATTGTCTTTTGCAATTGAAAGAGTTTTTAGCATTCAACTCTGGTGGAACCCACCCTGATTTCTCCCTTTACTGCCAACAATTTGATAGGGTGTACAAAAAAAAAAAAAAAAAAAAAAAAGGAGGAAATTTCAAATCTGAGATATTGCAAAGAAACAGGGGGCTCGATCAGCTTAGTCGGATTATATCAGTGATACAGCAGAGGATGATTATCTTAAAAAAATTTAAAGCTGGAAATTCTATCACAAGTTGTGACGGCCCAACTTGGAGTGGACTAAAAAGCAAGTCGTGTACTGCCTCGGGCCCAGACCCAAAATAATATTTTTAGACGATTCAACGTACATCCCAGCTGTTCTAAAATAATAATATTTGTAAATTTTATACATTTATTTATTTTTTAAATGGATAAATTTAGGATACACATAAAAATATTATGCTTTAATGATAAATTCTACTTATTTTTAAAAGAAGTGCACAAAACTTGCACGTCCTAAGACTATAGCTAACATTATTCTAATAAAAAAAGAAAAAGAAAAAAAAGTTGTTTTCAACAACATTTAACCCAAAATGAGTTGGACTATTACATTAACCCGCATGTACTCCTCAAAGCAGGGAGTTTGCTGCATTTGAATATTGAAATGATTTCAAATGATTTTAGTTGATCTAAGAATAGTAATATTTTGTGAGTTTTATTGAAATGTATTTGAATGTAAATAATTTAAAATATAAGTTTAAATATATGAAGTAGGTTGAGAAATATTTAATTTTTTTTGTGAGAAGTTATAAAAATAGTGGGTCTTATCAATGATTGATTTGAGATAAGTTGAGGTAAGTTTGTATCAAATATTGTTGAAAGAACTCAAGAGACAAAAAAAAAAAAAAAAAAAAAGTAGAAAATCTTAATCCTGGCGTGAGATCTGATCATAAGAACTGGAATTCATGTCATCTGGATCACAAAGCCTGGTTGTCATGAAGGTTGATGTTATCCTTGAATTATGGTTTTCCTTTTAGCTATTATATGTAGTAAACAATATAATATAATACAACACGAGGTTATAATATTATAAGGTGATTATTTAATATTTCATTATTAATCGAATATGCCATTTTAATAATCTCAAGGTGACTTTAGGCATAAGCTTTTAATACATCCCCATTTAGAGCACTAGCATTGGTTTCGGTAAAACTGAAGGTGAGCTAAAATTTAGATAATTTGTATTAAAAAGATCCCACATTGGATTGGACATCTCTAAAACAATTTGAGTTTTTGCTATAGTGATTAGCCAAATTTGAAGAACCAAATTGATTCACTAAAAGTTAAAATAACAATTTCTTACTCTAAGTAAACATTAAAATATTAGTTTCTCATTCCAATAAAAGAACTATTTGGTTTGTAATTAAGAAATTTAGATAGAATTTTTGATGAGTTTAATCAAATATTTTTTGTTATTAGCATTAAATGACTTTTAAAAATATAATTTTTTTAATATTAATTTAATTAGAATATAATTATTATTAATATTAAATTGGTGGAATTATAAAATGTGATACAAATAAATTAAATAAAAATTACTAATTTAATAATATTTTATTATTATATAGAGAATAAATAATTAATTTAATGTAGAGATTGAATTTAAATAAAATATAAAAATATAAAAGTGAGTTATATTGACTAAATTTTAAAAATAAATTTGAGCAATACTTACGCTTTAAGCCATTCCAAATACCTATCAATTTTCTTTGCAGGAAATTGACAAATAGGGAGGACTTAAAATTGTCTTTTAGCTGAGTCAAGATGTGACCTTTCTAATTTCCTCATCAATAATTCAGTTCATAGGGGGGCCACAGCAATGCTAAAGTATTTATTGGATGTGTCATTTCGAAGTTAGTAATATGAAGTGCATTTTCAAAGCTAAAAACAAAATAAAGGGAAACGAGTCATTGTCACGCTTAATATGGATTTTTACGCATGTTTCGAACACTATTTTAAAGTGACGAGTGTTCAAACCATAAAGAGTTTACTATTAGCTAGGGACGCTACAAATAACTTACCTCCAAAATCTAATAAAATTAAATCACCAATTTCATACCACAATTTTAAAGTTCTATTTATATATGAACTTTAAGACGTGCAAGATTCATATACTCATTTTTTAAAAATTGATGTTTGAGATTCACAATAAAAATTTTATTTTATTTATAATAGACCCCATTTTTTTCCTACCTTAAAACTAGGGGTGATCATCGGTCGGTCCGGACCGAGAAAACCGGACCGGACCGGCCATTTTGGACCGGACCGGACCGGACCGGTATTGGTCCGGTCCGGTCCGGTCCTTTTTTTTTTGGACCGACCACATTCGGTCCGGTCCACGGTCCGGCGGTTTTTCGGACCGGACCGGACGGAATAAAAATTATTTTTATATTTTTTTATATATAATTAATTATATATATAATTATACTATATTATAATTAAGTATAGACTATTAATACTATTATATATTTATATAGTTATACTAATGGTTATATTAGTTATTATATTAGTTTAGTTATACTATATTATAGTGATTTATTATAAGTTAATAAATTTATAACTATATTATATATTAGTATAAGTTATAATGATTTAGTATAATTATAACTATTAACTATAGATTATAGTTATACTTATACAATTATACTTATACTAATATTACTAATATATAGCTATAGCCTATAGCCTATACTATATTACTAATAGTCTAATACTTTATACTAATACTATTATATAGTTATACTATAATTGTCATTATAGTATTAGAATCATAAATTATACTATAGTTATACTTATACTAATATTACTAATATATAGCTACACTATATTACTAATAGTCTAATACTTTATACTAATGCTATTATATAATTATAATTTATACTAATCATGATTCATAATAACTAATCATTATAAGTCTATCACTATATATATTTAGTATCAATGTATTAATATATTCTTTAATGTATTACTAATATTATTAAGTATTAAGTGTTATAGTATAAATTATAATATATGTATAATTTATAAATTTATAATAGTATGTATAATTAAATATTTTATTCTTATTTATAATAGTATGTTAACTATGTATCTTTTTTAATTATGGATATAATATGTATGGATAATTAAATTATTCATGCTTATTGCTTCATATACAAAATGTTAAAAGTTGTATATGGCTCATTATGTATTAAGATACTTTAAGTTAGTAATAAAGTAATGATTAACATCATCAATAATGTAATTTTTATCTAATTTATTATCATTGACCATATAAAATATTTTTTTATTGAGTTTGTTATATAATCCACATTAATAAGTCACTTAGTTTAATTTAGTATTGTAAATAATTTTTTTTATGAATTGATTTATATATAAAAAAAAAAAAAAAAGAAGAAAAGGAAGAGGCAGGACCGAATGGACCGGACCGGACCGGACCGGACCGAAAGCTACCGGTCCGGTCCGGTCCCCTTGGGTGTTCGGTCCGGTCCGGTCCGGTCCAATTGATGGACCGAAAACTTTCGGTCCATCGCCGGACCGGACCGAACCGGACCGGACCGGACCGTGTGCAGCCCTACTTAAAACTGTATCTAATATTACTCATTTAAAATTTCTCTTTTACAAAATTGCATTTTTGTTAACTAATGAAGAGTTTCATGCCTTATTTTTCATACTTAATTCATATGTTACCTTTTTCTCTTTTAGGGAAGATAACATCTTGTAGTTTTAAGATTAGTCTTAAGGTCTGGTTTGGATAATGAGTTTAGATGATTTGTGAATACTAGTGAAATGATTTGAGTTAAAATGTTTTATGAAATTTTAAAAAATGATAGAAAAAAAGTTAAACAAAATATTATAAAATTAAAATATTGTTAGAATATAATTTTTTAATATTATTTTTATTTTAAAATTTGAAAAAGTTGAATTTTTTTTTTTCTTTTATGTTTTATTTGGAAGTTTGAAAAAATTGTAATAATTAGGTAATGATTAGATGAAAAAGTTGTGAAGCCTCGTTTATTTTCAGAAAACTCTCATCTCATCTCGATTTCATCATTACACTTTTTCAAATTCCAATACAAAATAAAATAAACAATTCAATTTTTTCAAATTCATATCATATTCTCTCACCTAATCATTACAACTTTTCCAAATTTCAATACAAAATAAAATAAACAATTCAACTTTTTTAAACTCATCTCATCTCATCTCATCTCATCTCTGAAAATAAACGAGAATTACAAAATGTTTATGTTTGTGATATTTGAATATTGAGATGAGATAAAATAAGATAAGATAGATTATGGAAACATCTTTCTGTCCAAACTAGCTCAAATACTCAATACGATTTGAAAATTTGACCAGTTAAACTTAACGGATGGTGCTCAAGTTGACCCATATCGTATAATATAGCCGACTAGTTAACACGCTTGCCACCCCCACAGTTTTACTCAAATTTCGTTTCTGTTCCGTAGAATCATGATCATACTCGTTCTTGATTGGCAAGTTCGGCATTTTTTTATTCCTTTAACTTAGATATTCTCAGTCTCTTTTATTAATTTACGCCTACATGAGTCTACTTAATTACTGATCTTACAACAAAGTTACAAAAGTAGAAAAAAAGGACCATATACGTTGTTCTGAAATGCAACATATAAAATAGCTAAAATTAATTAAATGCTTCGCTTCGGTGGCTTGAAGATCAGCAGTCTAGAAACCTTCATCTGGGACACTTGAATTGTCGCTCGTAGGTGGCCGGAAAGTAATAAATTAATCAGTCATTTTCAGTTCACCTACAAAAAAATGAAGAAAAATGAAGAAAAATAAGCCTATAGAAAAAGATAATTGAGAGATTTATTCAGGAATGCACCCGTGTAAGGTCTAGAACGCAATTAACCGGATTCACCTAAGTGGGTGGTAATAGCCATAGACTGCGTACAAGGTCTGCAAAAAAGTAAGCAGCAACAAGACTCCGGCGGCGATTAATGAGAAAACGGCCCAAGGATTGCTGAAATATCTGTGCTTCAGGCTCGCAAACCAAACATTCCACTTATGATTGTAATGCTTGTTCACACCCTCCGACAAGCTGGAAAGATAACTGTTTCTGCAGTCGAAAGCCACCTCTTGGCAGAGGTTGTTGAAGAGGTCCGCAACTTCTGCATCGTTTCCAAGCCAGTGTTCGATAATTCCATGGTTATGGAGGCAAGCCACATCCTGTTGAGAGTTGATCAAGTTGTCCATGAACACCGCATATGAGGTGATGTAATTGTTGCAATTAGGATGACGCTGCTCAAACGCCACAAGGTTGAGGAGAAGTGACTTTGTAACATCGTGGATCAAGATCCGAGGAATTTCGAGTGTTCCGTTGTCGAATGTGATTTCCCAGAACCGATCTGTCTTCCTTTTCTTGAACTTGATTCCAGCCTCTCTGAGTTCTGTTACACAATGTACCAGCTGCTGCCTTCGTTCAACAAAATTAACTGTAGTATTACTTCTAATAAAGGTGGAGCTCTTGCTCCACCTCTTCGATTTTAGAGGCCGTTCAGGGCTTCTTCTCAAGAGACTTCGCCGGAAAACATCTAGGCAATGAAGCCCACCTTTATCCGAAAACTCTTCAGCTTGATCTGGTGACTCTGAGTACTCCAATTCATTCCCGTCGAGCTTCGTTAATGGCTCATCCGTTGGCATTAATGCATCGAAGAATTGGGGTGTCAGCTTCGCTACACGTCCTTCCTGGCATGGATTACCTTCTTGAAGTCCCAGAAGCCGATCAAGTACAAAGAGTGGAAGCTGATTCTCCAGCTTTATCATGTCTCGCTGAATGGAATGGATTGGGCCACGTGCTGAAAAGATGGGATCGTTTGGGGAGTAGCCAAGTTGCCTGAATCCTTTGACAGTACCCAGCAAGAGCTCAATCACAAAGCAACCATCTAGCACCATCATCTCTACAAATTCGTTGCTGGTAAGAGGGATTGATCCATCGTAACTGGCACGAGCTCTTTCTTCAAGCTCTTTTACAGCATCAAGATAGAGCTTTATTTCTTGTTTATTACGCTTGAGGACATGCTGAAGGGCACGCCATTTGTGGATATCCATTTGGCTAAGGCTACTGTGTCCATGGTGGTAAGGCCCCAGGGAGATCATCTGGGGAACATAAGCCTTCTCATCGCCTTCTCGCAGGCAGTGCGGGACTCGGTAAATGCACAGCATTTCCCGTGAACTTTCTGCTTCGTCGAGTACCCGCGCTTGCTCAAGTTTTTCTTCCACGGAGATAACCCATTCAGAATCTGCTGGATTTATGTTGTCTCGTTCTTCGCAGATTTGATCACCATTATCTGTTACCACCATATGCAGTGTTTCAGATGGTTCTTGCTGTTTCTTGTTTAGTAGCTGCTGAGATTTTCCTGGAAGCGTCCCAACAACTAGTTTACAAATATGTGTTGATGCTGCCTCCGTTTCTCTGATTTCGAAAGTTTCTATCCGTGATTCCATGGCTTCAAGGGAATCTCGATCTATGTCTTCAAGGGGTGGTTCCTGGTTGAAGTATTGCTTATAGGTCACAGCTACCATGTTTAATGCCCCACTCTGGTTTAGCCCTGCCAAAGAGATCATGCGAGTGCTGAAACTAGAGTAGTTTTGTCGCCCATCGTTCTAATTGATCGCAGGACTTCAATATTTATTGGATCACCATTGCATCAAGAAAATGGCAAGGTAGGCCAACGTGATTGGCATAATCTCCAACCTCCAAAATAGAAGTTTGGAGTTCGAAACCTTCTCTCAACTCAAAATGAAAAAATAAAATAAAATGAAAATAAAATAAAATGGAAAGATACCCTGGAATCCAAAAAAGAAAAAAAACAACATAATATGAAAATGACAAATAATATTGGTCCAATAAATTAATTCGAAATCATATCAAAGTTAAGGAAGAGGTTAGAAATAGAAAGTAGTACTTTTGATGCAATTACCTAATAGTTGGGAGTGAGGCGCTTTGGATTCAATTAGGAAAAGGGGGTTGCATGTGGTGACGCGCGCGCGTTAGACTCGTACGTGGTTGTTGTGGGAGCATGGTTGGACAATGCAGGGCCCAGGCAACCGAAATTTCTAGTAATTCTAGCTAACAAAAGGGAAGAAAATAGATTTAAAAAATAAATTAAATCGACTAGGAAACTTATTAAAAATAATAAATATAATGAGACCCATTTAATGTATTTATTTCTCGATCTCATTCTAACACTTGGAGATCTAAATGAAAAAGTGTTACTCATTATTTTTTAAAAGAAAATGCTAAATGTACTTAAAAAAAACTTACAAAAAAATTTATTTTTTCACATGTCAGTTATTGATATGTCCTAAATCTTGAAATTTGAAATTCAAAATTTAAATTTAAAAAAAAAGACTAACAAAATGAATCTTATAAGTAAAAATGTAAATAAAACTGTAAGTATATGTAGTACTACTCTCATTTAAATTATTATAATCTGATATGAAATTAAATGGTGAAAAAACCATTCACTATATTTTATTTATTTATTAAATATTTAATGCTATGTCTGGTGATGATTTAAGGATCATGATAAAAAGAATAATGAGAATTATATTTTTTGAAAAATCCTTTTCATCAATCACAATTTATCACTTCACACCTTATGAAAAATATCTCCATATCCTATTAAAAACACTCTCACACCTTATGAAAAAATTATAGATATGAGATGTGAGAGTGAATAGTGAGTAGTGGTGCATAGTAATCCCATATTTTTTTACCCCCAGATATCTAGTGATCAAATGTTAAGAGTGCCGTTTCAGTTTAAAAACGCAGTAAATGTTTTAAATAACATTACAAAAATGGCATTGATCAATTGTTAGTTGTGAATTAAATTTTAGATAATTATATATATATATTTATATATTTATGTGAACTCCGATTCAAGCAAATCACCACAAAATTGACCGCGTATATGTTAAATATTTTTCTCTGAAAGGGTCTCTTTATGATCGCAATCCAATTTTTTAAGAGAATAATTCTATTCTTAAATCGTAAAGTACATCCACATCATTATAATTCTTAATCTATTTTTTGGTTAAAAATATTTCCTCCACAACAAATAGGCTGATTAATAAAATTGGAGAATAAAAGGCTGTAAATGAGCCGAGCTTGAGCAAGCATGGGGTGTGCGAGCTCGGCTTGTTTATTACTCGAGTCGAATTTGAGCTCGGCTCGTTTGTCAGTTGGACCTATAAGAACGTCCGAGTTCAGCTCATGTACAAGAGAAATGAATTCGAGCTCAACTCGAGCTCAGTTTTGTTAACTAGCCGAGCCCAAGCTCGACTCGAGTTCGGCTCGCTAATGTAAAATTTTAGTGAAAGAAAAAGAAACAATAAAGATCAACCGGAAAGGTAAAAAAGAAAAAAATTAAGCATACTGAGATATGACCATGATCTCTTCAAATATATCAACATCTGTTCAGATCTACAGAGGAAGAAAACCAACAACAGAAATAAAAAGTTAAAAAAAAAATGTACATTAACTCAAATTTGTAGGAAATGAAATTTCCCTGCAAATCCACAAGGGAAGAAAAAACAAACAAAAGAGAAAAAGAACAGAGAAAATGAGACCGAAACAAAAAAAAAATAATGATCAACCGAAAAAAAAAAGGTTAACAACGTTGACATCTAACATGATCTCTCAAAATATAAGAAGATCTGTTCGGATCTAGAGGGGAAAAAAAAGGCAACAGAAATAAAAGGAAAAAATTGTTGACATCTAACACCCATGCACCTGTTTTCCAGCCGCTCCTCACATCGAGTATGGCTTAACGCCATCGTAACCAGCTGTGCAAATGAATTGCCACACGATTTTCTCTCGATAACCTCTCTCTCTTCTCCCTCAAGGCATGGCTCTCTGTTACAATCGACGGTATGAGAAGTAAGAAAGGCTGAGTCTCATTGATTGACTAGTCAAACATTAGTTTTATAATTATCAATATCTTTGGGGCAACAAAAAGTCTCTTAATATATAATGAATTCATTGTACACTTAAGTATTTTTCAATTATATCACTCAATATATTAATTTGAAACGAAATTGCTATGGTCGCGCATGCACTTATAAAACGGAACTTTTGTCGTGCCTAATTACCAAGTAGTACTAGGGGACCACTCCAAATCAAGCATATAATCTTCTTGGTCAATTGACTCGTATATATTATAAAGTATATAATATTCATGCTATATAAATAATAATGTATAAACTGATCGGAATAAATAATACATTAAAGCAACACTTGTATGCAAAAAGCAGGAAAAAGTTGGTAAGAATGATTCCACGAGCAATAATTGAAGCATTCTTTTTTTTTTTTTCCCTGTTTCAGCAACAAATTATTAAAGCAAGCTGGCCTATGCTTTTCGTTTTCCACTTGTAATGTTATTAGTTTGTATGTGACATTGATGATGAATATTCATGCATGTCTCGTTTGTGACGTCTTTTCTAGTAGGTTACTAGAAAAGACCTTAATTAGCTATTAGCCTATTAGATGCCCACTCACGTGCCTTGCGGTTAATCACCAAATATTTTATTATATTTTCCTACTATTAGTTAAGCTAATCCTGTAAATGGATTTAGATTTTTTCTTTTGCATTGTTCAAAACTCTATCTCCTGCAGGGAATACCAATACTGGATTTAGCTAAAAGCTTTTAATTCTAAAGTGGAAAAAGGCTAACAATTCATTTCACTAAATTCTCACAAAAGCTTTCAATGGTATTGCATATCTCACATAAAACACGTACGTTACATTACAATCACTCAAGATTGTGGAAATTACTATCAAGTCCATTATCATTAGTTTAGTACTTTATCAGCATATATATTTGCATCTATAAAAAAAAAAAAAAAAAATTTATATTTGTAATGTCTGTTATATCATTTTAATAGTTGTCATCATCCCATTGGTTGATAATTATATTTGTATATATTTGTAATACATTATAAACTATAGTGATTTAGTTATAGTGACTAGTATAACCATATAATAGTACTAATATTAGACTATAAGTATTAGTTATAGTGATTTAGTATAACTATATTAGTATAAATATAACTATAGTCTGTATTAGTATAACTACTAATGTCTTATGTACTTATCAAAATTTAGTAATAATATTTGAGTGATTTTCTTTCTTTTTATATATTATATATAAAACTTATATATAAAAAATATTTTGTATAATATTATTTTTGTATAAAACTTATGTATTCATCATAACTTGTAAACTTATAATGTTACATATTTATTGGACTCATGTATTCATCATAATTTCTAGTTCTATAAGACTAGAAGTTAATATTATAAATTTATATATAGTATATGTAGTGGACTATAAGTAAGACTAAGTCTATATACATAATTATGAATATTATAAATTATATATATATCTAACTTTTGGCTATTATATATATTGTGTTATATATGTATAAATATGTACGAGTCGAACTCACGAGTCGAGTTGAGCTTCATACGAGTTTGTTCACGAACATTAATCTAGCTGGTTGAGCTTTATACGAGTTTGTATCGTTTAATAATCGAGTCTAATTCTGTGTTTACGAATGACCCATTTAATATTTGATTCAAGTCGATTTTGAGTTTAATTGAGTTGAATTCAAACTGCTTGTCGAGTAGTCTGTTCATTTTATAGCTCTAGTTAAGATCAAGGAAAAAACTAGTTTCACATAGGCAAAATCCTCTACCGATTTTTTTAAAATTGTTTGTTTAGTTAGTGATTAAGTAAGTGTTGTTAAATGAATATGTGATTTTTTTTATTTTTAAAAAATATCTAAATAGTTTAAAAAATGGTGAAAGTAAAAGTAAAAAAAAAAAAATTTAATTGATTGGTAGAGGATATTTAGCAACGTCCTTTTCCTGTATACATGATACTTAAAAACTTTCGAATGACAGCAGAAATCCTATAGATCACAATATTCCTGTAGTGATCATAGTCTTTCTCCTCCTTTAAAATGTTCAAACTTTAAGGTCCTGCCCAACCATTAATTATGGCATTTGTAGCACTGGCATTTGGCTAAGTCAATATCAGTTCATCTTCAAGAATATTTAAAAACTAGAGATAGAATTATCTGCATTGGAGTAGTCAAGTACTAGTGGTTTCAACTATAAGCTACAAGATTTCTAAGTGTTTTTTCATATTTGAAGATGTATTATTTATATTCAAAAGTAATATAAACCATGATCTCCCTTCGGAACTCCTCTAAACCCTGCCCATGTCTTGGTTCACTTTGTTTCACAACCACTTTCTTGCCGTCTTTAAGTGCTCCTTCGTAGATTTTCCCAAATCCACCCTCACCAATCAGTAGCTTTGCATTGAAGTTCCTAGTTGCATGCTGTGATTTAGCAAAAGGTACCTATAAACTGAGGTTTAGACTAAGAGCAAGAGAAGCATTAGCGCCTTTTGGAGTCAACCTGTTATTGGAACTAAACTCTCCATAGAGAAGCACTCCCAAAATGGGTCAGGCCCTGATTTTCTGTATTTTAAAACCAATGCCACGATCATTATCAAAATGAAAAATGTCCCACTACATAGACGACCAATTACAACAGGGGAGAGTTTCTTCTTCTCTGCTTCACTCTCCCAATGTGGAAGGAAATGATCTGATTCCTTCACGACCTCCATAATCTCCAGCCCACTCAAAAAGGCATCCGAAACCGTAGAGTTCTTCACTGGGCCGATACTAACATTCATAGATCCTAAACCATCCAAATGAACCACAAAATCCACATAAAATGGAACTCCACAGAGTTGATCTCTAGTTAGATTGTAAGGATTGTTCTCCTGACTAAAATTGCTATTGATATAGAGATTGAACCACAAGATATTAGTTGATGTACTTACTATGTCGGAGAAATGGGGCCAAAGAAAGTATTTAGAATTCTTATTGACAGGAAAACTCCAAGTTACCTTTGGTGAATTACTATCCGCTTTAATAAACTTTTTTGCCATATTACGGACAAAAGCTGGGGAGATAAATGGATCTGTGCTCTAACTTGGCTTGTAATCATCTTTGGGAAAATCCGTTGCATCTTTTGGGTTGAGTAAGTATTCATTATCTGGATTCTATTTCCTCCACAAAATAATCGAGCTTGGATGTAGAACCTCCAACATCAATCCTATAGATTAATTTATGCATAACCTTAAAGGTCAAACCGCTGTAGTCACTCTTAGCTCCTTCAGAAGTAATGTGAGGGGCCTTATTAGGGGTGAAGCTCTCGGGGCCAAGAAAGACTTCTATGGCATTCATGAAGCCGAAGATGTCTTATAGGGTATGAAGTAGATTTAAATTCACCTTTTGGGATGGTGAGCATGAATTCCTCAATCTTAGGAGAACTAGTAACGTTTCGGAAGCTAAAGTTCGTCAAAAGTGAAAACCTTGAAAGCGAAACATTGAATCGAGGAACAGGCAGATCATTAGTATACAGTGACATGAAAATAAAGAAATATAGGTGTGCAATATATATACCAGTCTGTATGATATCAAACTTATATGAAGACGGATATCTGAAAATTCCTGCTGTTTGGTACAAATCAGTACGTGAGGTACTTGCTGATGGTTTCTATTTTCGACAATTTCTCCCTTTACAGCTAAGAAATCCTGGTTGTCAACAAAGACTCGGGCTCGACGTGGATTTCGGAGTTTGTTCCACAGTTGATGAAGTATTTATCAGGAGGAGAGTAGGCTGAAGAGAGAAGTAGAAAGGAAGTGAAATGGAGAAGTAAGAGATAGAGTACACGGTAATTAAGCTTATGGGAGGGAAGAACTTCCATGGATTATCTGGTAAAGATTGTTGCTTTTTTAGTGGTTATGGGTATCTGAGAATGGAATAAATTAAGGTGGTGATGATCATGCATGAAACTCTATCATGGATATGCATTCATCTTAGTGGATTTCTTAAAGAAAGACTATGACTTGGAAATATATCATCATTCCACCAATTTCATAAAGAAAGGCGTGAAATTGTAGGCAGCTGTAGGCAAAAATTTTTTTTTTCCTTTTTTGTAAACACTCTGCTAGGGTTTGGAAAATATTTCTTACACCCTAGGGTTACGTAGCTTGCATGGAGGCCGTCAGTGCTTTGCCGCCTTTGGTTGGCCAACCTCGATCGTTTGCTGATGTGATATTTGTGGTGTCGCAGCTGTTGTTGGAGATAGAAGTCGCCTTCCGTCAACCGAAACTCATAGAAGGTGAAGTGTGTTTTATGTTTTCGACAAAAGAGGTAGAGAGGACGGCTCAACCCTTTTGATACTCCATGGTGTTAAAGTTTCTTAGGCAAAGACCATCTCTTGATGGCATGAGGGCATTTATTTGTAGCCGGTGGGGACTATCAACCATGCTGGTGGTTTCTGCCATGCAATACCCAAGAAACGTCTTTGTTCGGATGTCATCTGAAGGAGATTTCAATAAAGTACTTTCCAGAGAATCTTATGATGTGAATAGGACTCCATATAGACCATTTGTTTGGACTCCCGAGTTTGATGAAACTTTTGAATTGCCGTGTGTCTCAGTTTGGATTTTTCTTCCTGGGCTTCCACCCAACTTTTTTCATGCATCCATGTTAAAACAGCTTACGACACCGATAGGTAAATAAATTCAGAGGCATAATGCCACAATGTGTGCGACAAGGATAGATGGTGCAAGTATGGGTGTAATCGGTCCGATTTTAGACAAAACTTAAGAGCGAACCAGTATGTTTTGGTTTTATATTTTTCAAAACCGATTAAGCATTGGTTACACTTCTAAACCGGTACCTCCGGTTTTACCTATTTTCAGCCCAGTCCAGTCCGATTTTTCAATTTTTTAAAAATATTTGAGTGATTTTCTTTCTTTTTTGGTCCTTACTTTTTATGAAAAAATGTTATTAATAATTTAATATATATATTTTATGTTTAAAGTATATGATCAATTAAATTTTCATCTTTAAAATTAAACTTTTATTTTATAAATTATAATAATATTATCTTATATATAATTATATTAATAACATACGATCAAACAAATTACAAATGTTCATATTTAAGATTAGCATTTTATGTTATAATATATAAATCATAATATGAAATTATTTCATATATGATATATAATTTTATATAAAACTTCATATATAATTATATATTATATATATAAATTATATATAAAAAATATTTTGTATAATATATAAAATTAATTTATATAGATATTTTTTTCCCAACCGGTCCGGTCCGGTTCGGTCTCGAAAACTGTGGAACCAAAACCAGACCAGGTCCGATCGGTTTTCATAATATAGGAAGTACCGGTCCCGGATCAGATTGGTTCAAAACTGGACCAACCGGTCCGGTCCAATCTGATTTTTCAGTTTAAGTTTACACCTCGAGGTGCAAGGGTTTGCTTTGAGATAGACTCCTCAAAAGAACCCCTTTCATATTTTTGGATAGGCAAACCTGGGTTATAGGCTAGTAGGTGGCAGGAAATCATCTATGAGACACTGCCTGCATACTGTGTTGTGTGTAAGTGCCAGGGCCACAATGAAAAAACCTGTTATAATGGAAGTGATCAAAAGAAGAAATTGCAAGGGAGAAAAATCTAGGTAAAAAAAGGTGAGATAAAAGCGGTGGAGGGGACATACAGAACACTGAAGGGTTGATGGGATCTACGGAGCTTCTTCCTGGGCGACGTACAGGTGGAGATCAATGTGTTTCTGATGGTGTAGGTAGTGAGTCTTACTCAATCTTCATCAGCTAGGTTATTTAGGAAAATTTGACGGGACGTTAGGAGATTAAAATTTGACACGTGAGCACTAGATTTATGATTTTATAGTCAATATTAAAGAGTTAATGTCATCTTAGGAATTAATTGTCAAATTATTTGGAGAAATTATATGAAAACTAAAGTATTTGGGGTGTGACGATATTTTAGGGTTTCTAGGATTTTTAGACATTAAGAAAATATAGATTTTTATATCTCAAGTTTTAATTATGAAGTACATGTTCATTTGAAAATTTAAGTAAGTTACATGTCTATTTTATAGGTGACGATTAATAATTATTCAGCCTGGTTGAAGAAATTTCTGAATGGCTAAAAAGTCCAGGTAAGTGGGGTTTTAATACTAGACTTTGCATAAAAGAAAATGTTTGAGGTTGAGTTTGAAAATATGCATGTTTGTTTTTAAAAGAAACCTGAAAACGACATCAAATATGTATTCTACATATGTATGAAATCTGTATAAGAATGAAGTCTTTTTTGTCATGACTGATGTAGACATGAATAATATTTTGACATGCTGTTTTCTGAAATATGTAAAAAGAGCGAATATGAAATTTATAAAAATTTGTGCATGTGATGCGAGAATGTTTCGAATCGATTTTTGAATATGTGAAATTATCTGAACTTGTTTAGCACTCTGTTTTGCTATGTTGTAGCATCTAAAAACATTGGCATGAATTTCTAATTCTATATCTGAATATGATGTGTTTACAATATTGCCTCTGTTCTATCTCCGTTAAGGCTCCACCATGGGTATAATAGTGGCATACGATCCTGGCACGGGTATAATGGTAGTTTATAATCCTATTACAAGGGTTAAACATGGTATACGGCCCCGCCACAGGTATAATAGTGGTTTATAACCCTAGCACAAGGGTTAAACATGGTATCTGTCCCTATGTGATGCTCTGTTATGATATGAAGATGAGTTTCAGATTTTGATATGCCAAATGATTTTTTAATAAGAATGTCTTATGAAAGTTTCACTCTGATCTTTTTGGTAACATGTTTTGATTTTGCATTTTGAAAGTAAATATTTTGTTCTGCATTCTGAATTCTGAAAATGCTCATAGTTACATACTAGTATATGTTCTCTACTTATTGAGTTGTTGATAACTCATCCCTTATCTCCATAATATTTTTCAGATAATTTGAATATTTCAGTTGATTAGAATCAAGATTATAGAGCATGAGTGAGGTGATTTAATCATAGTGGATTAATCATAGAAAATTTCTATGAGTATTGGTATTTTTGCTAAGAAATATTGTCGTGCTCTGATGACTTGATATTTTGGGAGGTTGATTGTATTGAGGTACGTAATTGATTTAAAACAATAATTTTTATATGACATTGAGAATTTGGCATCTATATATGTATTGTGAGATATGATTTTAAGTGAATGGAAGTAACTCTCCGACCCAACCCATCTGAAACCGGGGCATTAACAACTTTGCTTTCTTGTATTTTATACCCAAATAGAACAGCACTATTACAATGAAGACAAAGGCCGCACCACATACGGTACCAACTATGACATAAACCTGGCTCCTATTTTCATTACCGGGAACACCGACCTAACTAGACTCCTTCATAAACTCCATAATCTCCACCCCATTCAGATAGGCAGTTTTATTTTTAGAATCCTGCCTAGGCCCTACACTAAAATCAATGGATCCCGAGTCATCTGATTCAACCACCAAATCGTAGTAAAGTGGAGCAGCCAACAGATCACTGATGTTATTTGTAGAGATCATGTGAGTGAAATTACCATAAAAATAGAGATTGAAGAACACATCACTAGCATTTTTACTGATAATATCGCAAAAGTGCAGCCGAACCAAATGCGTGGCACTCCTACTCACGTCAAAACCCCATGTTATTTTCGAAGAATTTGATGACCCTTCGCTGCTATCTAAGTTCAATTCTCGACATGTCTTGTAGACAAGATCCGATGCAGAATAATTATTTGCTCCATTAACACCGTAGTTAAGCGGACCTTCATAAGGAACACAGGTTTTCCCAGATTCTCCAGGGAGTAGATATTTATCATCCGGTATCCAATTCCTCCAGAGTGAGTCGTTATTCTGTGGACCTCCAACATCGACCCTGTGGATTGTAAGTAAAACCTCAGATCGTACACCATAGTATTTATAATCGCTCAGGCCACTGGGAGTAATTAGATCCAAGTTATCACTGACGAATTCTTGATCCGGCACAAGAAAGACTTCGATGGCGCTTACGAAAGCAAAAGATTTTCCCCGAGGAGTAAAGTGGATGCTGAATTTGGTTGCATTGATAGTGAGTAAGTATTCTTTAATCAAAGGTGAGTTGCCATTGTCTTTAATACTAAAGTCTGACAACAACGAGAAATTAAAGGCTGAAACATCGAAGTGGGCATCGGCAAGATTAGTCCTCCCGGAGGAAAACGGAAAGAAATGGACACGAACATAATAAAAACCAAAATCAGTGATATCAAAATCAAATGAAGATTGGTTTTTGAAAATTCTGGCAGTTTGATAAAGAGACGTATCTGTTGTTGAGTTGGTGGTGACAATACTGATTGCAGAACTTGGTCCAACAGAGAAGGAGCCAAAATTCAGGTCACCCACGAATTCCCGACCACTCAAAGATATGTTGGATACTGATCCGCAATTGATAAAGTACTTGGTGGGAAGAGTAGAAGCTGATGAGAGAAGTAGAAGAGAAGGAAATTGGAGAATCAGGAGAGTGAAGAGAACCATGAGAAAATGAAGTTTTTCCATGGAAAAGGGGTGGGAATTGCTACCCTTTTCTTTTGATCCTCTTTTCAGTGGGAGACGGAAGTTAAACATAGCTTGCATACGAGGAGGAAGAAACAATGGCTGACAATAATCAAAATTTAGGACAAGGGATTTAGAAGACAGTTTTGTTAGAAACAAAAAAGATGGAAGCTTTTACACAATAACAATAGAGAAGATAGATGATGTACATTTTCTGCATCACTTCATTGATCAGCCTATATAAAGGCTAATACATAACTGATTATAACATGAAAATAGGCACTACCCAACCTTTAAAAATAGACTCTATTGAATAGGTAAACAGACTCCTAACTAGGTAACACAAACAAACTCATTGACAATCCTAAAGACTAGGACAACCCAAACGTACAACTTACTAATTTCCTCGACAAGTTTATTGTTGACTTAGACGTCTGAAGGGCATATGTTCCGTACAGATAACTGTCTAGCATATAACGCCAAATGTGATGGCTGGCAGCTTAAGAAAAAATAAGATGTAGGAAATGTCTGCATCAACCTTCCTAGTTTTTTTCCCTCAAAAAAAAAACCTTCCTAGTTTTTTTCTCCGCTTTTGCATCCAGCAAGCAAAAGGAAAATGGTAGGAACTTGCGAATAGGACTTTAACATAAGACTTGAACATCCCTAATGCTGCCAAATCTTTCCTATGGAGAGTTTGCCTAAACTCTTTATCTACCCAAGTCAATTTAATGAGAAGAAAAGTCATTGAAGATCCTACCTACCCAATTTGCAAGCAACAACTTGAAACTATTGAACATATCCTATGGGAATGCCCCTCGGCAAGAGACACTTGGGCTCAGAGTACTAGGAAACTGTAGAAAAGAAGCCCTATTTTTCATAATTTTGCAAAGTTAGTGGCTGGTTTTGTTGAAGGTCTGGAACAAGAGGACCTGATGTCCTTTGCCATTACATCGTGGTTCATTTGGAAAAGAAGGAATGACTTGATTTTCGAGGGACTATTTTCTCATCCCACAAATATTAGCTAGCAAGGTAAGAGTTGGAGCAGTCATTAGAGATTGGCAGGGTCGAGTTCTGGCCACCCTCAGAATGAAGCATAACGTTTACCCTGATCCATTAACAACAAAGGCCTATGCTGCTCTACAGGCCTCATTATTCTGCAAGTCCTCGGGCTACAAAGACATCATCATGGAAGGTGATTCCCTGCAGGTTGTCAAAGGCCTCAACTCACCAACTGACTCAATCACGTATGTAGGAAAGCTAATAGCAAATATCAGGAAAACTCTCTGACTCTTTCACTCATTGGTCATCAAGGCATACTATTATAGCAAATAATTTAGTTGCTCATGTCTTAAGCAAGGATGCTCTATGTATAAGTGGTTATACCACTTCTTTTGATTCAGTACTAATTTGTATTTAGACTCTTGTTTAAGAGCTATTAATATTGGCCACGGAAATTTCAAAAAAATAAAAAAAAAACTAGTCTTTTACTATCTATTTACCACTTTATAGTGTATTCTAATTTATTTTTATCATTTTTTTTAAATATTTTTTTAACATCCTTAATCATTAAGAAAAAATTAAAAAAATATACAATTTTACTAATAGTCATTTCTTTAACCATTAAGTAAAATAAAAAATTAATAAAAAATTTAAATATAAAAAGAGTAATAAATAAATAGTAAGAGAGTAATAAGCCTATTATTATCCCTTTACAAAGCCCAATAATCTTGTGAATGAAAGCTAAGGAAATTAAGCCAAGTTTGAGAAAGGAAAAGGACAAGGGTATTTCTCACAAAACTTGAAGGATGGAAAGGGCCATGTTTCCATGGTAAAACATGAAGTCACAACGTATGGTATCCCGTGTTCTCTCTCCTTAAGCCTTTTGAAACTTCCCTCAGCTTTCTTCTATTGGCGTTATTTGGATGTTGAGATCTCCTCTCATTTTCTTTCTAAACATCACTTAAAAAAAAATATTTATTAATTTTAAATCTTCAATTTTTTTATCTAATCATTATAATTTTTTTAACCTTCCAAATAAAATGCAAAAAACAATTCAATCTTTTCAAATTTTAAAATAAAAATATTATTAAAATATTATATTCTAAAAATATTTTAACTTTATAATATTTTTATTTAACTTTTTCTCTGTCATTTCCAAAAATCTAATAAAACATTTCAAAACATTTTATTACTATTAATAGATTTCTCATCTTATTTCAACATCTAAACGAGGCTTTAGTAAAATGTTTCAAATTTATCTAACAATATAATGTTATATTTTTACTTTCCAATTGGCTAATGAAAAATGATATTTATCATCATAGAGTGTGTAATTATCGCGCATTTCTTTTAAAAAAATAAATAAATATGAGATCTATACAAATAAATTAACTTTTAATGATGAATCTAACTCTTCTAAAAAAATATGAGTGTATCAAATATTACTCGTTGTCAAATATTGAGTATTCGTTGTGACACCTTGTGTAATATTCGGGCCCAACGTCCAGGCCCACAAAATTATTTTTTTGTTTTTATCTTTTTCAGCTTCTGAAGACCCAAGATACGGTTTCGTTGAGGTGAGTGGTCTTCCCCTTCTCAGTTTTTCTTTTCTTTTCCCGATAGCCCTTCCCACGCCCAGAATCCTTCAACCTCTCTCAGTACCTTCAAATCGAAAATCACTCCACCCTGATCTCCATCTTCCTCACGTCCACACAGTTCTGATTTTCTTCTCTTCTCCTGTTACTCAAATCCCTCTCACCAATGCCTATTCATTTCTTTGGCAGTTTGTATTTTTCCACTCTCACAAAGCCCTTCCTTGTAGAGCAGCATCACCCTCCCTCCCTATTGCGCACCATCACCACCAAGGCACCGTCACAAGTGGCCCTCATCGACGTCGTTGCATGTTGGTCAGTATGCCGAGGCCTCCCTCAGACGAAGCCGAAACTTGAGGCCAAGTACAGCGAACACTGCACCATAGCCAGTAACCACCACGATCGCGACGTGAGGTGCCTTGCTCCTTCACAGTAGCCAACCACCGGAAACCACCTCCCATAGCCACAGCGAACAGCAACCCACGGTTTTGCCATGCCTAAACGCCCCTGTTTTACGGCACCCGAAACAGAGCTTCCGCCAACGCCATGACCGAGAAGCCAGCAAGCCCACGGTGCCTTTGCACCATCCGGAGCAACCATGCCCAACCTCGTGCCGCCGTGAGCTGCCGTCACACGGTATCCCAGATGTTCCCTTGGTAAAACTCTCTCTCTCTCTCTCTCTCTCTCTCTCTCTCTCTCTCTCTCTCTCTCTATACATGGAACACCCTCTCCCTCTCCCCCTCTCTTTCTCTCACTACGTTCTCTCTCTCTCTCTCTCTCCACAGTGATCAACTGACAGTTTTCTCTCCATCTCCCTCTCTCAGTGCCGTCCTCCGCCGCCGTGTTGACCACCTCCGCCCAGCACTGCCCGTCAAGTCTCTGCTTCCCTCTCGGTAAGCGTGGCCACTTCTCTGTTACGTTGAGCGTCTCGTGATTTTTCTTTTATTCCAGCTCCCTGAAAGAGCCATGCAGGTTTATGATTTTTTTTTTTCCCAAAATGCCTTTTGATGGTTACATATTGGGCATGATTTTTTTACATTAAATCTGCTGTGTGGGCTTTGTTTGAAGTATAAGAAATTGTATAGAAAATATTTAGGGGTTTAAATTAAATTACTAAATATTTTATAACTAATTTTAATAGTAAATAATAAGATTTTAATTTTATTCTAAATGCTTTAAAACCCATTTAAGTCTATTTTACCAAGTGAGTTTTTTCTGCTTTTTATATTATTTATGTATAATTATTTTAATAAGTTGTAAATTGTAAGTGTAGACTGGCTACTATAATTCAGAAGAATAAATCTTTGCATCTGCCGGTTGCCCAACACACACATCCCACATCCAACTTTTTACACGCACGTTTTGTTTAAAAAAAAAAAAAAAAACCTGCTACGTAGGAGTGTGTGCTGTCTGCGGCTAATGCATAGTTTAGCTCAATTCAGAAACCGTTGAAACATTTTAAACGAGCTGATTTCATATGAGCTTGATGTTTAAATTAGATTCAATGTACTTTTCAAAAACTATGTTAACGATTTTTAACGAACTTTATTTTATTGTCTTATTTTAAATTAGGTTGTGTTTGCTATTTTAAAATTACGCATGATCTTATTCGGCTAAAAATATTAGCCATGAACTTGATTTCACAGAAAATATTTAAAGATTTTAATTATATTACTTAGTATTAATTTTACAATTTAATTTTGATAGTAAATTGTAAATATTTAATTTTTTATTTTAAACACGTTGAGCCTATTATATGAAATAAACGTTGTACGGTTTTAAATTAGATATTATTAGTAGTTTGCAATGATTTTTAATATAAGTAGTATTAAAGATATTTTATGAACTACTATTATTTAAGAAATTTACGATTTCCTACTACGTTATATGGTTATATGTTAGCAGCATTAAATTATCTTTTCAATAATAGTTATTAGAGATATGAGTTTTAATTATGATTGAAATTTTTGAAATGAATTTAAGTTGTGTGGCCATATTTGATAAAATAATATTATAATAAGTTAAGAATATACTTTGAATGACAATAATATTTGTTAGATTTCTAATAGCTAAATAGTTATTAAAAACTATTTTTCATGGTATGAATTTAAGTAAATGAAGAGTTTTAACAGTTCTTTTAGAAGTTTAGTAACATTTAGGGGTGTAAACGGGCTGGTCCGGTCCGGCCATGGACCGAATTTTTTCGATCCATGGTTTGACCAGACCGGACCGGACCGAACTCTTATAGGGACCGGACTGGACCGGTAGTCATCGGTCCGGTCCATTCGGTCTGGCCCTTTTTTCTTTTTTTTCTTTTCTCTTTTTTCTTTTTTCTTTTTTCTTTTTTTCTTTTTTCACATCAATTAATAAAAAAAATTTATTTACAATACTAAATTAATTTATACTATAACTCTTAATACTTAATAGTAGTAATAATATATTAAAGAATATATTAATATATTGATACTAAATATATATAGTTATAGACTTATAGTGATTAGTTATTATGAATCATGATTAATATAACTATATAATAGTATTAGTATAAAGTATTAAACTATTAGTAATATAGTATAGCTATATATTAGTAATATTAGTATAACTATAACTATATAACTATAGTCTATACTTAATTATAATATGGTATAATTATATATTAGTTAGTGATAGAATTATGTTAGATGAAAATTATATAATTAATTATATATATATTTTTTTAGGTTCGGTCCGGTCCGAAAAACACATGGACCGTGGACCGGACCGAATTAATTCGGTCCGATAAAATTCGGACCGTGGACCGGACCGAATGAACTCGGTCCGGTCCATTCGGTCCGGTCGGTCCGCTTACAGCCCTAGTAACATTTAGTATTCCGTATAGGTGACGATTGGTATTCAATCGGCACAATTGTGGAAATATTCATAAAATGAACTAAAGTTGTAAAAATGTGCATATTGTTTTAAAAAGAAAAGGCGAAAAACAACTTAAGTATATGTTTTGCATTCACTTATGAAATATGTATGAAAGAGAAAAGAAATGTTTTTAACATGAATAGTGTAGACATGAGCAATTAGGGGTGAGCATCGGTCGGTCCAGACCGAGAAAACCGGACCGGACCGGTCATTTTGGACCGAACCGGACTGATCTAATTTTTTTTGGACCGAATGAATTCAGTCCGGTCCACGGTCTGGCTGTTTTTCAGACCGGACCGGACCGAATATATTCTATATATTTTTTATATTTTTTTATATATAATTATACTATATTATAATTAAGTATAGACTATTAATACTATTATATATTTATATAGTTATACTAATGGTTATATTAGTTGTTATATTAGTTTAGTTATACTATATTATAGTGATTTATTATAAGTTATAACTATATTATATATTAGTATAAGTTATAATGATTTGGTATAGTTATAAGTATAGACTATAGACTATAGTTATACTTATACAATTATACTTATACTAATATTACTAATATATAGCTATAGTCTATACTATATTACTAATAGTCTAATACTTTATACTAATACTATTATATAGTTATACTAATAGTTATATTAGTTTAGTTATACTATATTATAGTGATTTAATATAACTAAATTATATATTAGTATAAATTATAATGATTTAGTATAGTTATAACTATTAACTATAGATTATACTTATACAATTATACTTATACAATTATACTTATACTAATATTAGTAATATATAGCTATAGCCTATACTATATTACTAATAGTCTAATACTTTATACTAATACTATTATATAGTTATACTGATAGTTATATTAGTTTAGTTATACCATATTATAGTGATTTATTATAACTATATTATATATTAGTATAAGTTATAATGATTTAGTATAGTTATAACTATTAACTAT